>JAOTOL010001389.1:0-25000 GCA_034440575.1 Imbricaverruca yamaguchii | reverse complement strand
TATTTAAAAAAAACGAAACAGTGTTTTTTAATTTTTCAAACTGACACGTGACATCACGTCTACCATCTACCACAGGTTGGCGAAATACACACAGGCGAAATATACAAAAGCATATGCATATGCAATATATAAAAGCATGTGTAAAAGTATCAATCATTCGTTGGTAAACATCATGCAGTTCATAATGAATAAGGCGAATGTGCATATGGCGTCGGCATAACATTACTATGGGACCTTGTTATCTTTTGTGACCTAAATGTGTGTGTGCAAATGTGCTGTATGTGTGCGTCCATGTATGTGTGTGTGTTTGTGTGGGTGTGTATGTGTGTGTGTCTCGGAAATACCACTCCCGACACACCACCTCGCAAAACCTCTGAACACTGTGCTATCTCCATACTTCCCACATACGTACGTGCTTAAGTCATCCAGGGAATTTATTAATCACGTACGCTTGAAACAGCGACAGGGCATACTGACTTCACTGGATGTGACAAACCCGTTCACCAATGTGCCAGTCGAGCGTACTATCGACATTATCTGTGATTACACCTGCCGGCACACTGAACTCGCCCCACCTGCTATCCCCGAGACCGTGATGGCCGCCATGCTCAGACTCTGAACCACTAGTTCCCTTTAGGTGCCCCCGCTGTAACCTTTACTACCAAGCAGATGGTGCTGACATGGGGTCACCGCTAGGCGTGCTGCTTGCCCAAGCATTTATGTGTCGGGTTGAACACCAGGTTCTGTCAGCCAGCAACAGCCCCCACATATACTGAAGATACGTAGATGACATCCTGGTCGACATAACTGACACATCCGCCCTACACGACCTTCAGACCCTCTTGCAAAGCGTGTCGGGGCTAACTTTCATCATAGAGAAGAACGTAGATGAAAAAATCAGTTTTCTAGACATTTGCATCGACACATCCTCATGCGCTTTTGTCACAAACATGTACCGGAAGCCAGTAGACACCGGAACATGTCTTAGCGGCAAAAGTGAGTGTCCAGACAGGCACAATGTCGGTGTCATCAGAGTGTATGTTCACATGATCATTAAGCACTGGATCATTAACCCTGGCACTTGGTGACCCAAGAGCTTATACGCGTCAAGGAAATCCTGAGTGACAATTTATGCTCGGTTTCTGCCATGGACCGGTAAATCAGAATAGCACTTGACACATGTGTCAAATGTATGTATGTATGTATGTATGTATGTATGAATGTATGTATGTATGTGTATGCGTGTATGTATATGTGACACAAACACCTGCTTCCAACCCTACGGGAATAACACACCATCTTTATTACCGCAACACCACGGCTGGAAACAGGATGAGAAAATGCTCAAGCGCATCATTAAGAACAGCTGCACCCCCGCTAACACCTAGGACAAACTAGCGCTATTCATATAATGCTGCAGCCTATCAACATCTGGTCATGTGTAACAGCCCACGCCGCGACAAAACACCTTCGAAAATGTCCAACGCTGCCTACTTTTATAAGTGCATAAAAGGAGAGTGCGTGCCCCTGCAGAACAGTGACTACGTAGGACACACAACCACATCCTTAAGACGACGCATAGCAATGCACTTACAACAGGGCGGGCCCCAGACACACACCGAACGCGACCATTCCAGCCACCTCACACGCTCCGACATGACCATGAACACCAAAGTCCTAGCCACAGCTCTTGATAAGCGCCGCCTCCGAATCCTAGAAACGGTTTTCATCTGGGAGCTTGACCCAACCATCAACTGCCAGAACAATGGACGAGGCACGTTGCTGTTATTAAAGGCACGTTGCTGCGAACAACAAACAAATCCAGCGAATATGACACATTCTGTTAAGTAACAGCTACGCAATGAGTGCTATTGACTACCAGATTCGGCTGCAATTGCATACGTACTTCTATTCACCACTTGGACAGCACTCGAACAAGGTTAAAAGGAAACGGATACAGCTATTCTATCAGGGCCACATGTCATCCGTGTATAAATCAGACGAAAAAGAATTGCGCACCATCATCCATAAAAATCGTGTCCCCACTACACCACATGACAAAATAAATATCACAATTCATTAACAATGTCCACGAGACTCTAATCTCATCATGTGCAACGGCTTGACGAACAAGATAGAAGCATGATCAAAACGACCAGTGTAGTGTGTGAGTTCTGATGCCCTGTTGGCGACTGTTCGCGCCGCCCAGGCTCATCCTACATTGGAGACACCACTACCACCCTATCTAGATGAATCACAATTTACCTCCAAGAAGAAGCCATGTCGATGCACAATACGAAACTTACCCGATCTATCATGATCCATATTGGCCCAGTATCACAGGATACAAAAACTTAAAATCTCAGGACCCACTATCACAGGATACAAAAGGGAGGAAGTTTTCATCCGTGAAAAGGATCCTGTAATTAACCGGCAGCTAAACACGAGGAACACGCTGCATCTTTATGATGGACAACCTCCCCCCCCCCCCCCAAGGGTAAAGGAATCTGATACTGGCTATGTGCTGCCTGTGCTCTTGGAAAGTCGAGTTTTAGTGTGCATATGCATTTGTTCATCCGTGTTTATATGTATATAATTCAGAAAGTGTATATCATAGCCCATTAGTATATTACCGCTGAAAGCATTGTTATCTAAAAAGTACCCGTGTATCAGATCTACGTGTGTATTAGATAAAAACCAGATAAAATGTCCATTGGTGACGCACAAATCATATAAAGATCAAAACGCTAGCGAATGTATTATGTTCTGATATCGTGTCATCCGTATGACTGAAAATGTTAGATGCCCTAACGAAACGTTACGTGAATGCGAGAATATACGCACACTATTACGTGCCGCTTCTTGACAAGACCTGACCACCATCAGGCGATTTGAGAGCCTTTCAAGGAGAAACATCAACACGAAGTATGCTGCTCTTTTTTAATGATATATATATATATATATATATATATATATATATATATATATACATATATATATGTACTTCATAGATAGGCCTATTTTAGGCGGATTTCCGTAGGTAACATGCTGAGGATTACGGGCGTTAGAACAACGTCGTACGTAGCTCCTACACCCAGCACGTTCAACCTACGATTGAGGACCAAAAGCTTATCTTGCAGATTCTGCTGCTCAGGACTTGCGGTAACTGGAATAAACAAAAATAAACACATGCGAAAAACGATCAGCTCGCTTCGACGAAATCAACCCTTCAAAAGATCACATGTCACCTTCTAGACTGCACTAGTTAGGGGAAGACCAGTGACACACTGCCTGGATTCCCCTCGTAGCAAGGTATGCAGGTAAGTTAGTTTGGATCCAGGATATCCGAGGCACCAACGCAAGCGCAGAAAACCCACAAAAAGCTGGCCGCTCCAACACATCACCCGAGAACCTTGACATATCAATCTTGGGAAGTTTCATGGCATCAGAGTGATTCGATGCACCGCCTACGACAGCGCCAGCTTGGTTAGCCCCCGCGTGCATTTTGGCAACAATCCAATAGCCTCGCCAACAGCTCGTCCAGCAACACTACGGCTCCAGCGGCCTCCAGGTCGGCATCCAGCAAGTCTCCGTCGAGTTCATCTTCGACAGCCGTCTGTGTGGCGTCTGAGCTAGCCAGCCTGCGATCAAACTCACGCGAGACATGCTCTAAATCCCGAGCATCTGTGTCATTGCAGTGAATGATCTTTCGCAATTTGCTGATCTGCCTCGACAGCCAGCTCTTGCAGGAGGTGCTAGGCCTCTTCAGCCACGCAATATCAGCCACTTTCGCAAACTTCAGCGCAAGTAGAAACTAACAATAATCCCGGGTGTCGGCACCAAAATGTTTCTTCGGACCACTTCACAAGTTCGTCTAAGTCTTTTTGCAACGAGATATGCTCATTTTGACCTGTCATTGCCCTAAAGACCTTCAAATCATCCGCAAATTTCAAAACTTTACAGCTTATGCCACTTTCAATGTTATTTACAAATATAATGAACAGTAGTGGCCCCAGTACTGACCCCTGGGGGACTCCGCTAAGAACATTTTGCCATGATGATTTTGTACCACTTAGCATTACTCTTTGCTGTCTACCTAAAAGCTCTATCCATTTTAAGATGCTACCTGCAATACCATGGGCCTGAAGCTGTATCATCAACCGTTTATGGGGTACCTTTGCAGGCATGCTTCTGATACTGATTCGAGCGGTTGCAGGCATGCTTCGCTCAGAGTCAGAGCGCAACTGTCGATGGTGCATGCCACGACAAGTCGACCAAATAGTTTCAAACTACTAAATTACCTACTAAATTTATATTTCGACCTAAATTTTGTACAGGGTAGTCTTATGTTCTGAACACCGCTGAATTAGTTTTAGCCCGATCCAACCAACGGTTTCGGTGTTATAGCCTCCGGCAGTATTTTGAGGTCATACAACAAGGGTATCTTTGGCGATTTATATCTCATCGATAATGAACAGGAAGTATGAAATGTTGTGCATCTTTGAAAAATAAAACATATCCGTGATAAAATATCAGCATTCCTAACGTTTAACATAGTGATATCATTACCTTGTGACCTTCTGTGACCCCTAGCCCATTGAAATTGATAAAACTGATGGCAGAAATACAAACGGGTATGATTTGGTTGCCATACGAAGAAATAAAAAAAAACACTTTTTGCTTTAAATATTCCATACAGGCGTCCGTTCGCCGTGGCTTTGTATGATTTTGCGACTTTCGGAACTGACGGCTTTCGGATAAGTCTTCTCCCATTGGACAACTCCACGGGATCGACAAAACAAGTTTTCTTTCATTGTAGAACTTCGGGGCATCGAGCAACGAAATAAAGAGGGTGACATAAAAACGTTCGCATAACAAACAAATATTTAAAACTTATTAATAGAAGTCTTATAGTTCGTCTTACTAATTTCGCAAAATTCAAGGTCACCCACAACCGGCAGGTCATCTTATATGTGACGACTTAATTTTCCTTCGGAGCACCTGGTGGTCTGGTAATCGAAACACCTGACCATGCTGGCCTCACAGCAAGAAGTACAATTATCCCCATATTCTACTTGTAGACATCATTTACATGGACGTACAGTCGAAAGTTTTCAAACGTTCCACAACCTTCCTGTGGTTTCATTGTTTATTTATGATTTGGAAATTCCCTGCATATTGCACATTACTGCATATTACTGCACTGTACTATGCAGTGCACAATATAAAAACGATGGAATAGAACAACGAAGTAAACGTCAGATGATGAGAACTTAACTTTCCAACTTACACATTTGTAGCGCCCCAATGCAGTTCTTGCAGCTTCCCTAACAAGGGTTAAGCATTGCATGACAGCAATGGTGTAGTAGCTTTTTTCCGTGTAACGGCGTAATTTTACTTCAGAACGTCTGGTGGTTAGTCACAACCGTAACAAAAAGAACTGAATGCTATCAAGAATGACAACGACGCAGTCTGACCATATTCACCGTGCTAACTTCACCACAAAAAGTGCAATTATGTTTTCTTTCCACATGCAGAATATCATTTCTATGGATGCACAGTCGAACACCTATACCTCCACGTCTTTCCGGTCATATCTTCACACCCAGTCTCGGGGGGGGGGTTGATAGGAACCCATATCTAATCTCCAAACTCAGCGTCGCACGAGAACAAAAAAGGTGTCATCGTAAAGCGCTCAATGAGTAGGGCCAGACACAACCATAAAAAATATCCCCAAATAAGTGACGTCACTAGGGGGCCTGGATTTTCACGACTTGCATCGTGTTTTGGCTCTGGGGAGTTCATTTTTGGGGAGATTCTATAAAAAAAAAGTTTGGAACCAGACAAGGAAGGCGGATTCGACCAGTTCTTGCAATTTTTACCCACCCCATTTTGAATGTAAAAATGCTGAGTTTTCAATTTGTATAATTTTTATTTTTCCAATGGGTTGGACCGGAAAACATTGTTCGAACTCAACTTGCTCTCATCAAAAAAAATGTTTACTTTAGCCAGAATCTTCCGATTTTATCTCTCGTTAGTTATTGGGGTTTAGGGGTGCATCGACTGCGTTGGTCATGCCGCGCCCTTATGGCCACATATGCAAACCTAATAAATAATGGAAAACGGAAAAGATACTCTGGTGCATTTTGTTTCGTCCCTAAAGCCAATCAAACGCTGAAAGTTTCATTAAATTATCCTCATCCGTTAAAGCGTGACGACTGATTTAACTTTTTTGGAGGTGATCTCACTTAACCTTGACTAACTCGTTGACCTTAGATGCCCTGACCTCAAAGTTTTGACATAACATGCCAAATTGATGTGAGAAAAGGTATGCTAAATTTTGGCGAGCTGCCGTGCGCAGTTCTTTCCCTGTCCGCGGAAAACTTTAGGGGGTCGACAACGACCCCCCCCGAGACGGTGCGGGTTAAAGGGAAAATGCGGCAAAAACACCAACATGGAAAATCAGGCTTGGTCTGCACCAGGCCTGTTCACCCAGCTAGAATATGGACCAGGCGCTACCCGTGTCCAGGCCCAGCTTATGGTCTGCTCGGACCAACCCGTTCAGGGGGCAGTCGGTAGCTGGGCCGTTGCCATACATGGGGTCACTGCAAACGCATTGGTTCAGGGGGCGGTCGGTACCCGGGCCGTTCAGGGGGCGGTCAGTCAGAGGTCAAGAATGTTTCTAGACTGCTACCTAGAGAACAAAACATGCACTTTTTGCTACCTGAGTCCGGCTTAAACGAACTAACACTATTTTGCCACCACCCTTCCACTACAGCCGCCATGTTATGTGGCCAGACAATGGGAAGATGTTACAATATCATATTACTTACTAGAACGCAATCCACATGTCTCAAAAAATGCAACGAAAGATGCTGTATGGCCATGATGAACTATATTGATAACATATCAGTCACAAGACAGCATGGATTTTGCCAGACAATCGCACGTTTTGCGGCGTGACAAGCCTTATGGGGTGCAAAATACCACCGATCGAGCGCACTTCTTGCTTACAAGCCGCTGCATAACGGTGCCTTCAAACGCCTCCTGAATTCTCAGGGTAGACCCTACGCGTTGGAAACGGTAAGACTGCTTTGTCTGCAGCAAATCCAGCAGAGAACTAGCTCGCTCTGGCTCCGGACCGTTCCAACGAATGATCAGCTCATTCGCGGCGTTTGCATGAGCAAGTTGCCGGTGGGCGCCAAACACCTCACCAATCACACTCGCCATGCCTTCGACCACCGACTCTGCTGGGCTGATAAGCCATATTCTGGTGACCAGTGCCACATATGCACCAATCAACGGATTCCCGTCCGCCGCCTCAAAAAGCACATTATAAAGTCCTCGATTGTCCTCATCAGGGCAGCGCCTCACGCAGCGCCAAGCGGAGAGCACACTCTCCTTTGAAACGACAGCGGACGGAGGAATCAACCTCTTTAAGGCCAGCTGATCCACCGCTGACGTGATCAAGGTGACACTAGAATCGTGCAGCAACCGGCGGAGCTGGCAGAGGTCACCAACACGCTGCAGGTCGTACATGGCTCCATTCAGCGTCCGGTCGGTGGAGCCCAGGTCTCGCCCTTTGACATTTACGCCGCGTCTCCTCGCGCACATCTTGGCGACGAGGCAGGACACAAAGGTGCCAATATGTCCAGCCTGAGAAAGGGCAGACAAAGTAAGGAATATATTTTGGAATTTGCCAAAGAGGCGGGATTTCCCAGCGCGGGGAGAGGCATACTCCGGCATGGGCCGTCAAGTCGCGTCTGCAGTAACCTGCTGACAGATTCCGACGTCTTACAATATTTTGGCGACATGTATGACTGCAGAACTTCAAAATATTTAGAACATTTCCTATTTTGAGATAGGACAATCAAAACTCCAAGGTGCCAAATAATCAGGCAAAACCGTTTATGAGAGGACACGACACCCCAATTTTAACCAGTCCCTAACTAATTGAATAATTTAACAATTTTGATCAGTCCTTTACCAATTTTGAAACAGGTATTAGTAGGTGTGACAGCGAGTAGGCAGCTGTGGGAGGGAACACGGAACAACAGCGTATTACGATTACGTACAAGTTAAAATAAAAGCTGAAGCCAGTGGAATATAAATGTCACTGACTGCCACACTAACCTCATCAGCAGTGATACACCACTGATGCGGAAGGAGGGTCGGCCATAGCTCCTCGTCAGGATCAAGACCACCGATCTCCACAGCGTCAGTCAACTCGTCTAGCTTCGTCACCATGGCGTCGAAAGCAGCTTGACGTTCCCAAGGTAGTATCTGGATGTGCTGCCTGGACATGCTGCACTCGGCGATCACCGTATATATATTTATTTATTTATTTAACAATACATCCCTACACGTGCAGTGGCTGTTACAGACAGTCTGGGTTGAACTCACAGATATCTACAAAGAAAGGATAGATTTGTGGTCAATAGTGGGAGCAGATGCGCAACAAGCATTCGTACGCCAACATAATACAATATCCATATCACTTTCCGCACTGCATACACCGTACTTGCAACACGAGCCATACACGAGTGGCTTGTAGAAGTGATAGGAAAGCGATGGCCTAAAGGTGACTTCATAGTGTAGACATATCCATGGTGTAAGTTTTTTGTGACTAGTGTTGTGCGTGGCGAAACGCTAATGCATGTTTCTTGAAGTTCTTGACAGCCTCGATGTTTTTGTTTCAGAAGGAAGTTCGTTGTAATGCAAGACAGACGAGTAGAGAAATATCCTGCGGCCAGCCTCTCTGTGTATGGCTGGCAGGTGCAGGTGGTCGTCTGCACGTGTGTGACGGTTTCGCAGGGTAGAGTTTGCAGTGATTTGACCGGCAATGTGCGCAGGCTCACCCGTCAGAATGATTTGTGGAGCAAAGTGAGACTGTGAAATAGGTACAGATCAGCTGCAGTGATGAAACCCAGCTCGTTTCGGGCATCATAAATATGATCAAATTTCCGGAGACCTGACACGACTCTAGTGGCGAAGTTAATGATCTTGTCTAGTCTGTGCATGTTTGCTGACGACCCGTTCCCGTAAACAGATATGCAGTATCTGATATTGGATATAACTAGGCTATTGGCTATAGTGAAGAGGGTACTGGTCGGCAAATGGTGACGCAGATGGTTCAGGGCCAGAAGGAACCCAGTGTACTTACGGACCACAACAGCTACATGGGAATCCCACGACATGTGGCGATCGAATGTCACCCCAAGGTTCTTACATGAATGTTTCTCATCTATCACGGCGTCCCTAAAGCACACTCGTATCGGGGTAATATTGCGCAGATTTTGACGCGATCCGAGAGTAAGAAGCTGGATTTTGGTCGGGTTCTCCTTTAAGCCGTTATCCAGGAAGTAGTCGTAGAGTTGGCTCAGACATGTCTCCATCTGACTTATCAGATTTTGGAGATCAGATTTCCGACCGGAGATGAGGACCTGGGTGTCGTCTGCGAACTGGGTGACATGTGCGGTGACGTGCAGACTGAGGTCGTTCGAAAAGATGCAATAGAGAAGTAGACCTAATGATGAACCTTGAAAGACACCTATGCTGTTTGGGAGAAAGGAGAGATGCCTGTTTCCGTGTTGATCTGAGACCCTAACAGCCTGCGTGTGACCTTCCAGATATGGTTTAAACCAGTCGATATCTATTCCGTGGAGTTCAAGTTTAGTGAGCAGTTTGGCGTGGTCTATTACATCGAAACATTTACTGAGGTCCAGAATGCAAAGGAGAGCTACTTCCGAACGGTTCATTGCTGCTAGTATTTCGTCCGTGACTAAGATAAGGACGGTTTCCGTAGAGTGGCGTGGTCTGAAGCCGTGCTGAGTTTGGGCCAGTAGGTGGTTTGAGTTTAGGTAATGATATAGTTGTTTCTGCACTACTCTCTCAGTGATCTTGGCAATAAACGGAACCAGTGAGATGGGTCTAAAATTAGAGGGGTCCGAAGGATCTCCTGATTTGTGAATGGGAGTTACTATTGACTGTTTCCAAGTGGATGGGGTATCAGCTGTAGTCAGGTATGTGTTCATAATGTCGAGCAGCACTTCGCCGATAAAAAAGAACAGAAATTTGATAACCTTAATACAGATCCCGTCGGGTCCGCACGCACTTGTGCTTTTCATATTTATGACGATTTTGGCTAGCTGTTCAAGAGATATGGGTGATACTTTATAGGAGCTGGTCGAGACGCGCGATAGCCGGCAACTGGGAGATGTGTGTTCAGGCATGTTTGTCTGGCGTTTGACCTCTGCTGATACTTTTGGTCCGACACTAACAAAATATTGATTTAGCTGCTCAGGTAGGACCTGAGGTTGTACTCTGTGAGACCCTTTTTTGTATCGATAATAGGCTTGATGGCACGCCACGCAGCTGATGGACCTTTCTAAGCTATCTTTCCGCTAATCTCTTCCCTACAGTCAGCTCTAATAGCTGATCGAACTTGTCGGTTAAGTACTTTGTAAGTGTTTCTATATTGTAAGCGCAAGGCTACATTTCGCCGATGCATAAGATGTTTGGTAGCTTCGCCAACATGTGATGCTGTTGGGTTCCGAATTTTGATGTTTCTGAGTGGCAGGTGCTCGTCGAGAATAGGTGTCAGCAATCCCAGCATGGTGTCCCATTTATTGGTTACTGAGATGCGACCAGTGACCTGGACCCAGTCGATCTCACCAAGGTCAAGGGTCAGTTCTGAGGTGTCCACTCGTACGAAAGAACGTGACTTTATCACGGTGTTAACTGAGGCAGGCCTGTTTACTTTAATTGAACATGTGATAAATTTGTGGGGATTGTAGTGGCAGAAACTCACCTCGGGTCTGTCGACAGAGGTGGGCGAATTTGTTATGATGACATCCAATAAAGAGCCTGTGGCGAATGTAGGGCGCTTTACTATCACGGTAAGCGCATAGTTTCTTACGAACTCAAGTAGGTGTGTTTTCCTGGGGAAATTTGCCGTGTCGAGAAGGTTGCAGTTTAGATCACCTGCAAGGTAGAAAGTGCCGGTAAAGTTTAGTGTCGCCAATTGAGCCTGTCTTTCGAGCTCAGCGAAGTCATCATTTAAGGCAGGTAGAGTGTTACGAGGAGGTCGATAGATTGCCGCCAGAATGAAATACCTTCCACTTTTACCTTTAACTTTGGTCCAGAGTGATTCTAATATGGAGCTCGAGTTTGGAAGCGTAGAAATTTTCAAAACGGTAATAGTGAGCGCTGATTTGGCGATAATCGCCACCCCACCGTAGCCACTAGAGTCAAGCCGGTCCGCACGTTTTAACTGGTAACCAGGGAAGTTAATGAGACGCGTGGGGGTGCTAGGTCGCAGCCAGGTCTCAGTCACCACAGCTAGGTTTAGAGAGTAAGAAAGAAGGTCGTGTTGTAGCTCAAGTAGCTTAGGTTTTATAGATTGGGCATTGATGAGTCCCAGGTGCAGCTGCCTTTTGCGCTGCTGAGTCGTCGCCTGGCTTGTTCCGCCTCGTGATCTCCGTCGTCTGCCACCCCTGGCGCCGCGCGTGCCCAGTCGTATTTTCTTTGGCGTTGTCATGGTAACGACGACTGTCTGATTTCTCGCTCTGCAGAGGCGAGGGTGGTGACTGGCGGGAGTCAAGGTCGCGTAGTTGATGGCGTCGTGGACGGGGCGGCTGCGTGCGCGTTGCTGACCGGGGGACGTGATGGCGTTGAACATTTGGACCAGGGCGATGGTTGGCAGAAGCCTGATGATGTCTGTATGCATGATAGAGCTGAAGATGGAAGACTGGTAGGGCTGAAGATAGACGATAGGGGGTAGACGATCACTGTTGTTGGAGACGCAGCACATCGCATGATGAATGCTTTATCTGAAAATGCACCAGTTATTCTGAAAGTGCACCAGTTACATTACTTCTCTAACACATGAAAAACGCAAAATGCACGGATACAGAAAATGCATCAGCACAACAGACAGAAAATCTGGCTGAGATTTCTACAACAACCAGAAATTGGAGATTACGTTCAGAAATATCTAATTGCTGATGTTCGACGACATTCATGGCTTTGAACAACGAAGTTAAGCACGTATTTAACTAACTAGTGGTCAGATGGTGACGATGGTTGGAATGTTATGGCACGTCGACGTCTGAGATCAATTTGCGCCCATAACTACCGGTCAGACAAATTCAAATTATTTTAGTTCGCAAGTACATGTACATGTATGATCTACGAACACATCGAAACAGCAACTGGCTTCATCAGAGACAAACACACCTGCAAGCCGCTGAAGATCCCGTATAGCTTTTCCATCTGCAGTGCCGTCCTGGACCCGAGCTGCCAGAAGATTGCGGTATATTGCACAGTTTGTGAGGAATACCTTGATGGTGCTTGCGGGGTGGCCAGAAAACCTTGTTTCTGGCCAGAGCTTTGGCTGTAGAACTCGCTCACTGCGCTTGGTTGCAGCCACCTTGAGGTCATCTAGACCTTTACCATGGGTATGACGTTTTGTTACAGATGTCATGACGACAATGGTAGTGTCGACCCAGGCACACTTCTTCCTGCTTTCTCGGTCAGCGAGCTCCATGAGGTGTGCCGCATCCCACAGCGCCGGCACGCATGGCTTTGAATGCTTGGAGGAATCAGTAACAGCCATAATCTTCAGCAGCTTCAGTGGCACACTGTTTTGCAGGTATTGCCCGTCCGTGCAAATCGCAGCCAGTTGATCAGGGTGAGTCACTCCCACCTGTTCTAGTGTTCCAGCAATCTCTCTCGCTAGACCATCGCCAGGATGATCGCTGACAACAGGAGCCGCAACAACGAATGTTTGCACCATATGCTCCTTGGGGGCATTAGGCACCACTGCTAGGATGGCGGTCACGTCGGCTGTGCGTCTGGCGATAGTTACTTTGTCAGCGCACAGAGCCATGCATGGCTGACGCATCAAGAACTCCATCAGCTTAGAGTGCATGGTGCTGACCAAATCACGTCGCATTCTTCGGACAAAATCAGCAGAGTGGTTGATATTACCCACTCTGACGCCGTTCTCTTTCTGTAGGTACAAGAGCTCTTCAAAGTAGGTGTGCGACAAGCTTTTCTGGAGCCCATAGTACCCGGTGGGCAGGACATTCCTCGATATACGCTTGTCTTCCTTCAGACGTCTGGGACTGCGCTCGCTCTCCTCCTCCCGCGCTTGAACCTTTTTCATGTGGCGCGTACCCCAGAAGCGTTCTGCGACACTGATTCGCATCGACCTAAACTCAGCTGGAAGTACGTCATGTTTCTCGAATTTCGTTCCCAGCTCAGTCATCTTGTAGTGGAACACACCACTCATGCTTGTTCCTTGTTTTTCAGTGGCATAGCGTCCGTCTTCCACACAAATGTCGCAGAACACCACATTGTCTTCAGGCACGGAAACCAAATGGTGTTCGGTAGCCGCCTGGAGATCAGGAATACTTCTCCCAGAACGAAAGATCAACTCTTAAAGAGAGGTGCCTTTGGATTCATTACCTTTTACAGGCGCATGTCTTGGGCTCAGAAGCGCCGTCAAAGCTTCAGTGGCTTTCAGACATCTGTCCATCTTACCCTCCATGGATCTCATCCACTCTATCGCAAGGGCGCAGGTCGATGCCTCTGGAGGTGTAGAGGCGGTTTTTGGCAGCTGGGGAGGTGCTTCGGTGGTTTGCTCCGATACTTCGGTGGTTTCCTCTGCATGACAACTGCTGGCGTCCACAGGTGCAGCAGACACCGGAATTAGTGGTTCACGAGATGAGGCCGCAAGGGATGACAATTTCTGTGAAAGACAAAACTGATAATATAAACTTGATGAAGTTCCAGAGAACAAATCATGTACAATCTATGCACGTTTGGACCATTCTGCCACATAACTGACGGCATCGTATTGATGCACCGGTGATATGAAGTCATTGGACAAATAGTGGGCGCGCTGCACTGCATATTGTATAATACATCGGACTCCATAGCGCTATCAGACTGACATCCGCACCAAAAATAATTCGCTTCCATCAAGACAATTTCAATATCGAAATTGCTGGAGCCGATGGAGCAATTCACACCCAAGCTCGGGTAGGGAACACGGTATGGCACCTGTGGCAGCGATCACACTAACTTCTTTAAAATCTTTCAATTTTAGCACTTTCCCACCGAAGTGCACTTGTTCCGGTAACTTCACCACACCAACTTCTCCCCGCGTCATCCACCCTTGTACCTTTGCACTGCAATGCAAATGCAAACTACTTTTACATTGGTACCAAAATTGTACCTTCAGCCCGAAGGTTCTCATTTTACTTGATCACGCAGACTAGGAAGACGTCATTCGAAAGCCCTCGTTGCGCAGAGCTCAAATCAAGCTTTGTTTTTACATTTCTGCTCAGCAGTTTCCCAAGATAGAATTACCGGCATGGTGCAGTGTGGACATTGATGTCTAAGAACACAGGAGTGGAGAATATTGTTGCGAAATACGCTACGGAACGAAAGATCCTATCTTCAAAACAAAGTGAAAAATTAGATGTCAAAAGAATTAGAACATGATTGTGTGACTGGCTAGGGAAGTGATGTCATGAAGAATGTGTGAATTAAGACTCAACAATGAACCATAATTAAACAATGAATTATAATTGTAAATGGATTTGGATTCAACATTTCATAACAAACAGGAGCACCAGAGGATGAAGATGAAAAATGTTATTTCATTTAGCATGTGGAAATGTGAGTGTAAGATTAACCTGAAAATAGATAAAAGCACTGGGAAATTAATTACTCTAAAGGGACATTACGCACTGAAAAATCCACATTTTGAGGCCATGTGTCTGAACATTGGATCAACACATGGCATGTGAGACATGTAGTTCACACACCTTGCAAATGTGAGCGATAAAAGTACTTTAATTGCCTCAAAATAATATTAAATGTGGTCAGATCAAACCAGGTCCGACCAGGCCAGATCAAGTCATGACATTGTACAGTAAGTGACTTCACATGATATTTGAATTCCTTTGCCCTTCGGAGCATTACTGACTGCTGGGGGGTTCTACTAAGAACATTTTGCCATCACGACCTCGTTTCATTTAGCATCACTCTCTGCTAGTGATCTGAAAACCACATAACCATCCATATTAATGAAATGGATAGAGTAATTCCATGAACCTGAATCATTATCTGTCTATGGGGTACCTTATCAAAAGCTTTACTAAAGTCAAGGTATGCTACATCACCTTTCGACTTTCCATTTTTCACCCTTCTTGAAGATAGGTACTACATTTATCCTCCTTTTCCAATCTTTTGTTGTTGTTTTTCATATTGTTTATTCTGTGAAACTGATCTACAAAATATGATGCAAAGTGGAATCGCTACTTTTTTCAGCTTCACACAGTACCCTAGTTAACAATTTTGGCAGCACCTGCATCCTTGTTTGACTTTATTTCTCCAATATGACTGAAAGCAATAGCACTGTGAATTAAATCAACATCACTTCTTAAATCACCTGTCACTGAACTGTGATCTGCAGTTGGCAAACTGCTTATATATTCTACTGTAAATAGTGGTTTGCCATGATTGCTCTGCTCCTCAATCATCTCAACATATGACTTGGTGTATTCCAATTTACTTCTAATGGACCAACTATGCTTGAAATCATACTCAGCTTGCAAAAGCTGAATACTTTTTTGCTGGCTCCATCACAATTTCTAGCCAAGTGCAATTCTTTTGATCGGTTTGCTGCATGACATAAACAAGCAAAGAATCTTTGGTGAAAGAGCAGTGTGCACATTGGGGCAAAGTGGTGATAGCTCCATAAAGCATTCACCAGAGCTTCTACTGCTAACATTAAATATTTCACATAAAAACAAATGTTCAACTATCAAGAAATATCCGCCGGCCTGAATCCTGAAATACATTTTTGTTTAATACAACAAAGAATGGTTCTTAAGTGCTCCTGGGTTTTGGATATTGCATGAGAAGAAATGGAGTTTCTTGAAGTGTCTGCACCACTGAGGATGATTTTCTGTGATTCACATGTATCTTTGCACGCTTTTCCCACGTTTTTGTCTTCAATTGTTAAGCCTGACACTTTTTATATCACTCCTGATGATGGCCCATGGCCAAAACGTTGAGTAATATAATATAATCCCTAACGTTACTTTTGATGTAAACTCAGCACCTCCTGGTATGTTGAAGGTCAGACATTTCTTCTCACTTTACACATTTTTGTATTATATAACTTTATATAGTTATAATACCTAGCCAGTGATTCCAAATGCAATAATAGTGTCTGTCTCAATGGGCTCAACTGAAAGAAAATGAGTTAATGAGTTGAAATCCTGAATCAACCATGGTGGGACTTAATTGATTGAAGAATCTGCTTTTATGCTCAAGGTTTTAGGTTTTGTTATGCCTTTGGGCCCCACCAATCCCAGAGAACTAGTGCAAGGCAGACTGTGAAATGAACATGACACCTTGAGGAGTATACTCACATCTGGGCATCTAGGTTAGTTTATGATTATCACCAGTAGTATTTTATACAATTATTGGGTTCATTTCTTGGCCTTTGAAAACACCCCATTTAATATTACATTTTGCTAAATATTTTATAGGTAACTATCAGAACAGTGCTGCATTACTGCCAATCCATTCTGACCAATGCCATCTTGTGATTGAATGGATGTGTTTAAATTGTCTTCAAACCTCAGAAGAATCTTTTGGAACCAGATTTGTCCAATTCAATCCAATCCAATCCTTTAAACTTTATTTTCCACTTTGCAGTTTGCACCTTGGCAGAAATAAAAATCTTGGACACCAATGTGAATAATTCGGGCTCATGCAAATGAACTATCATGTGAGAAGAAGTAATTCCATAAGAAGCAATATATATTAAACACAAATATTGACAGCGCATAATATTCTTTCAAAGGTATTTTGAAAAGTAGCAACTCCTGTCACCTGACCCAGAACTTTGCTTGCCAATCACCAATGCCAAACTGGGCAGCTACTTTGCACAACTGATATACCAGCAACTTAACAAGTTTCCTGTATCTGATTCATAATGTTGCAAAGAATTTCATTCTGTAAAGCCAGACAGCATGCAAGATGGTGGTGGCATCATCAGGGGATTTGCTTAACATCTACCCTTTACTCAGAACCACTTGATTATTATGCACCCTTTCCAACGATGGCAACACTGAACATTTTGTTTAGCATTTGTGTGATGGAGCTAGACTAAGTTTGGGTATAGTTTCAATGTAATGCAATTAAAAAAAAAATGTCCTTCAACACATTAATTCAATGAAATGACATAGTAAACTGCAGAGAATTCATTATTTTGGGCGGTGGAAGGCAAAGGGTTTGTCAATTACAGTTCTTGAGTACAAAACAGATACCTTTTCTATGTGAAGGAGGTTATATTTGCAAATAATTTACCACTTACTTGGAAGTCTGATTTTCAAGATAAGGGCTACATCATTTTGAAATAAAATCTCTCACACAGAAAAACCAATTATAAGGAGCTAAATATCAGTTTGGAAACATGACCCCTTCCCGTACCTGCGAGTGTAGAATGTAATATTGCAATGGTCAGCTCATTGGTAGGCCTTGGCATGCTTTGCAGGTTGGATAATAGTAATAGTGTACTGAAAGGGGCATTTACCTACCCACACATCACCATCTCCCACAACATATTGTCAAACTTATTGCAAAAAACAGCTTGCTATATCAACAGCCAAAGGCATGCCAAACGAGTTTTTCAGTGCAACAATGTGGGGATGTGCCCATGGAAAACCTGCACATGCTTTTTCCAACAGGTAGGGAATGGGCAATGCAGCCAACTAGTCCCTGAATTCTGAACACTTGCTTCTTTATGCAAATAGCATGTGTACAATTTACCCCACTCCTTCAAGCCTGATTATCATACTTCAAGATGATGGTGGAATAATGTTAAAATTAAATCTCTCACATACAATAGGACAGTGTTCAGGAATACAGACATGCTTGGAGACATGGCCCATTCACTTGCCTATATTTATTCCATGCAGAAGTAGATACTTACCAACGTCCCTCGACACCAGGAAGCAAACTTCTCCCCATGGGCGAATCCAGAACCAACAACCATGCTTTCTGTAGCCGGATTGAGATTGTGATTGACTTGTTGATGACTGTTCAGATTTACACCACTAAAGCGGCAGCCGGGTATGCCGCACTTAAACTTCTTCCGTGCGCCCCGCCATCACCAGTACTTCCGACGGTAGGAACGCAACAGATAAATAGGAAATTCCTCTTCCACTACACCGACAGAAAGTCCACCAGTCCTCTCTTTTAGTTCACACTTCACAGTATGATATATTGAGTTTCGACAGTTACCACCACTGTTCTTCTAGGTAGCTATTGCCACCTGCACCCAACGGAACAACAGCCCCCTGCCCACAACTGGTTACGTAAAGGGCCATGCTTCACGCATACGCCGATTTTGTGGCGATATAATGGCCGTGATCGCCGCGAGATAACTCAAGTAACGTTGCCGAGACGTTGGCGGTCGCGTTGGCGTTATTTGTTCCTGCACTATGGTTCTTTTGTGGTTTCTGCTGCTAGTTTTTAATTGATATGACCATAAATCAACTAATTATAGTTTAATTTATTATTTAAAAGGCTCAACATTTATTAGCATGTGAAATGCATGTTTTTATGTACATATCACGCCCAATAACACAATCAAAGTTGCCAGCACTTGTTACCTGGTGAAGTACGCGTTGGCGATTCATCCTTCTCTATACAATGGCATAGATATGGGTCTTGGAATAATATGGTTCGTAAACGGATACTCAGTACCAAAATAGTACTGTATTAATTAAGCAACCACCGATGTCAGGGGCAAACCCATGGGGTGATGCAGTATCGCTCAATACTGTAGCAGCCTTTTAGTCAGTGATATTTCATAATCTAGATGTCTTCTGTTCGCTACAAAACTAGTTTTTGTGGAAAGCATTCGTGACCAGTCACATCTTTTTATTTCAATACGCCATGGATAAATTGCTACTTGAGTGAGACATTGAGGGCCAATCTTGCTACCAACCAGCGTAGGCAAGTTGGCGACTTTCTTGGCCTCTGTGGTCAGTAGCTCGGCCCTTAACCATGCATGAAGTCACTGCAAGAGCATTAGCAACCCGGTACTTGCTATCCGATCAGGTCACGGGCAATCCTGTGATTTCGGGTAAGGCTATCAACCGATCTATACGACTGCTACTGTTGCAGGAAGAATAATTTCCGTACTAGGCTGGACCGACAAGTGTCGATGGTAGATAAGCTAGTACAATTGCAAGTAACGCCGAGCGAAATTGATGCACCAATTTACTGAACTGCGGACCACACATTTTATCAAGTAAGTAGTCTCTTCATATGCCGCTTGAGGTATTATTCCTTTTCGAAATGCATTACCTGTAAACAGCTATAGAAATGACCAAAGCACACATCAAAATTGCCAAATACGCTCCAATCAGTATTCGTATGATCAAATCCGTGTTCGAGCCGGACAGAGATATCCACATATTATGCAATCAGACACAGCATGCAATATAGCTGCAACCGGATTAATTTCATGAATGAATGTTAATCGGGCCATCAATAATACACAATATTTTAACCAACAAAATCAGGCAAAAAATAGTATCGCCATTTGGTGGAAGACGTGGAGCACATTTTTTATTAGCAAGCCAATATTTGACTGAAGAATACTTTTCACTTCAGATCACATGTGCAGTCCTGTTACCTATGATATTTTATGGTGTATAAACATGGGCAAAGCATAAAACAAACCAGAGTACTGCTAAGGAATGGAAGCAGACAAAGGGAACGAAAATAATTGCAAAATTAAACATAGCAATGCACACCTTCTTCATATGCAAATTATTGGCAGTATTTTGAGTACTATAGATATATGCCTAAAACAAACATAGGCAGCTATCAGGCTGTATGCATTCAAATACGAATGTACAGTGCCAGAAATACAACCATTTCATTGAGATCATAACGAAGATACATACACCTGAAATTAGTAGCTTTTCAGTGGTTCGATAGCCAGGTGTGTCGATTTGTATCCTTTTGTGATGGCCATGGCCCCACCAATGTTTATTTTGGCCCCTCAATGTTGATTTGGCCCCCCAATAACTTATGCTGTTTTTATGCTGATAAGAAAGCTAAAGGGAAAAAAGAAAAACACCATGCTACATAGAAAACTTAGTTCATGCTAACCAACAAATTGTGTACTGCAAAGAAACAGATTAGGTTTAGATAGTGGACTAACTCTCCACCTTCTGCTGCAAAATTGAAAAATGCGTGCAAAAAAGCAACGGAATAATTGGATTTCCCTCCACTGTGGAAGTAAAACTTGCATCATAAAATGTTGAGATTACCGGATGACGATGCATTTCAAACCAGGTTGTCTTTACAAATTTGCAACGCCACTAAACAACAACTGCATTATTATACTGACGTGTGTACACACCACCAATGGCAAAACCACATGCATATGGAGCTTTAACATAATACATTCATTTCATTCTTAATTTTCCGATAGGGGACGTGCGCACCCACGCTACTGGTGGCGCTTCGTCCATTTGGTGCCGGAATTCCCTATAGCTTAGTCATGGGGAACGCCGGAAGCATGATGTGATCGCATGTGAAATTGAATATTTTTATCAAAGAATGGTTAGGAACTAAAAATGCCCCCTGGAACGCCTTCAGAATTGATCGCTGGTTTCAATGAAGGTATTCCTCATCAACTGACACCGCCGCTATATATCGTCAAATTTGATTAAAGATGAAATAACATCGCAACGATATCTGGGAGGACAATGTCCATTTGGTGCCGGTGATAAGGGTGCTGGTGTACGGGACTTTACTTATTTTTTCTTCTTTCATATGAAACAAATCTTGTTTGAAATGTATTATTTAACAAGCAGCATCATATAGATATGCTAAAGTCACCACATGCGAAGGCAAATATTTGTCTCCGCCTTCACCGCGAAGTGTGGGTACAGCCAGCCTGTTTTGAGTCGGATCCAGTGGTATACAAATTAATGGCAATTATTATAATACTCATATCTGGGATACGGTAGGACCTGAATAGGATATTATAAAATACCCTAAACCAATAATGGTTTTTGTTTTCTTTTGTCCCCCTTGGATATGTCACTGCCCTCGCCATTTCCACCGTTACTAAGTCCACCGGCATCGGCAAGACGAGTAAACATCATAGACGTGGAAACAGGGGAGGAGTGGTATGGTCCCCCACTTTTCATGGTTCAATGGTTTTGCCCCCCCCCCTTCCACATACACATGCACACTATGCGAGAGCGCCACTATGCGAACAAAATCAAAAGTATTTTCACAAGAAATTGCGCATGTGCAGAACGGATGTCCGCCTTTAACACTAGTATGTCCCCTACCGCAGTCATTGTCAAACTTGCATACAATCGTGTCCAGTAAACAGCAATCACAGTTATCATTGAGATTGTGGATATATAAACTAGAATTATCTTCAGCAGCCCACCCATCACACGGTGCACTGCTGTTTTGCTTCCGTGACTTCACTTGTTACCGGTTGATTTTTCCCGTTGTCGAGGATTCTGAATAAACATAAACATACTCGTCGTCAAATAAAATCAGAATTATTTAGGACTTAAAACATAATGGTCGAAATCCGATGAGTTTCTGGTTGGATGTTGGGAGAGGGGTTCCAGTACACTTAGCCCCCCCCAATGATTTTCAAAAATCGACACCCCTGTCAGTAGCTTTTTAATAGTTTTTTTTCTGTGCGGTGCAGGGCCTGTTCTAAGGAATTTTCATTACGGTGGGATTTCCTGCTCATACCCAATCAGTATAATATGGGGTCACTTGCGGATCTAGCCCACCTGCTTCGGGGAAGCCAACTTTCGGCGCGGGCCCGGTCCTGTATCTACCTTCACAGTGCACTGTGAAGGTAACTAGGGTTTGCGTAATGGAAGGGCAAACGGATTTGGTGGGTGCTCAACCTAACACGTTTCTTGGTTTAAAGGCACCGGATTCCGAGCAGCATTTTCCAAAGTGGCCTTTTTTTTAAAAAAATAATAATTAGTAGCAAACTTTTTACTAGTTTTATCTATTTAATTTCACTTAACTTTTAATGTAGTTTTAAAGACATAAAGACATAAAGACATAAAAGATTAGTGCAACTCTGAGCCACAAGGGCCCTTCTTGGTTGCACTCTGTACACTGAACCAGTTGCCCACCAAATCTGCCAATCAGCCCTCCCTGTAATACTGAAAAGCAAGCCCTCTATTCTTATAATGATTGTCTATGCTGTTTTTAAAGATGTTCAATGTGCTGCTACTGACGATGTTTTCTGGCAGCTGGTTCCAGTGTTCCACTACCCTGTTGGTGAAGAAAGTTTGCCTTAACCTTGTTCTGCTGTGGTTAATTTTAATTTTGAATTTATGACCTCTAATTGCATCATTTCTGTTAAATTCAAACATTTCCCCAAGGTATCCCCTCTCCAGACCATTGACAAATTTAAAGACCTCGATGAGATCTCCTCTCAGCCTTCTATATCTAAGTGAAAACATATTCAATTTCTTCAATCTTTCCTCATATGCCAGGTTGCTTATGCCATTAACCATTTTTGTAGCCCTCTTTTTGTACTCTCTCTAAAAGCCAACAATCTTTTTCATAGCTAGGAGACCAAGCTTGGATGCAGTATTCCAAATGTGGCCTGACGTATGCACAGTAAAGCTTCCTGATCACTTCCTCACTTCTGTATGATACATTCCTATTTATTGCCCCGAGCATTCTCAGTGCCTTCTTCCTGGCTTCCTTGGTCTGTTCTGATGCCCCCAGTTTTGTGTTTAGAATAACACCTAAATCCTTCTCCTGTTGAGTCACTGATAGCACTTGGCCACCCATCAAGTATGGAGCCTTCATATGCTGCTTACCTACATGCATGATTTTGCACTTATCAAAGTTAAATTTCATTTGCCATTCTTCGGACCACTTCACAAGTTCGTCTAAGTCTTTTTGCAGCGAGATATGCTCATCCTGACCTGTTATTGCCCTAAAGACCTTCAAATCATCTGCAAATTTCAAAACTTTACTGCTTAGGCCACTTTCAATGTTATTTACAAATATAATGAACAGTAATGGCCCTAGTACTGACCCCTGGGGGACTCCACTAAGAACATTTTGCCATGATGACTTTGTACCATTTAGCATCACTCTTTGCTGTCTATCTGAAAGCCACAACTCTATCCATTTTAAGATGCTACCTGCAATACCATGGGACTGAAGCTGTATCATTAACCGTTTATGGGGTACCTTGTCAAAGGCCTTACTAAAGTCAAGATATGCTACATCAACCTGATTTCCCTGATCAAATTGTTCTGTGGCGAAGTTCAAAAAGTCCAAGAGGTTTGTGAGACACGATCGTCCTTTTCTAAATCCATGTTGAGTATCTTGAATCAATCTGCTACCTTCAGATAACTAACTATTCTATCCTTGATAATTGATTCGAGTACCTTGCAGACTAGGGATGTGAGACTTATTGGCCTATAGTTTTCAACTTTCCCTCTTTCTCCTTTCTTGAAAATAGGAACTACATTTGCCCTTTTCCAATCGGTTGGAATTTCATTATGTGAAACTGATCTACAAAATATTATACTAAGTGGAAATGCCAGTTCCTTTTCAGTTTCCCGCAACACCCTAGCATAAATATCATCAGGTCCTGCTGCCTTATTTGGCTTTATTTTCCTGATATGATTGTAAACAACATCACTACCAATGAAATCAACATCATTTGTCAGATCCCATGTATCTGAACTATGGTGTACGGTCGGCAGATTGGTCATATCTTCCAATGTAAACACTGATTTGAACTGCTTGCTCAGCTCCTCAACCATCTCACTATCCTCACCCAATGTAGTCCCGTTTACTTCCAGTGGACCAATTGTGCTAGAAACTTTACTCAGCTTGTAGAAACTAAAGAACTTTTTACTGTCCCCATTACAGTTTCTAGCTAAATCCAGTTCCTTTGCTCGCTTTGCTGCTCTGGTTTTTTGCTTCACAGTGTCTCTAGCTTTTCGATACGCCTTTAGATTAATGACATTTGAGGCTTCTTTAAAAACTCTAAATGCAGTTTTCTTAGCCCTAATTGCTTTTATCACGTCTGGTGTAAGCCATGCTGGCTTTCCTACCCTTCTTTTGCGTCTTTGCTTTTGGGGGACATGTCTAATCTGAGTTTCCTTTAAGTAAGATTTGAACTTTTCCCACATTTCACAGGCATTTAAATTGGAGAATTCTTCTTCCCATCTGATGGCACTTAAAGCCGCTCTCATGCCGTTAAAGTCTGCTCTGTTGAAATTTGGAACCTTTCAAACCAAATTATCCTTGATAGTTTCCCCTACATGTGCCTTGAATCTAACTATGTTATGGTCACTTTTTCCCAGAGTTTCGCCTACAGTCAAGTCTTGAACCAAGTCACTTAAATCCGAGAATACAAGGTCCAAGAATGAACCATGCCTGGTAGGTTCCGATACAAACTGGTGTAAGAACAGGTCCTCTTCAAGGCATTTCCTGAACATTTTGCATGATGGGGAGCCAACACCAGCATTTTCATAACCTTTTAGATTAAAGTCACCGAGAATAAGGCACTTCCTCTTAAAGTTTCTACTGATTTCCTCACAAATCACCTTGTCAAGCTCCAGTTGCTGAGAATGTGGCAGGGTTCCTGATCGGTAGAAAGCTCCTATCCTAAGAGTATTGCTGTTGCCTTTTCCCACAGTGACATCAAGCCAAATGGACTCCACAGACACATTTTTATCCCCACCTGCTACTTTTTGAGAACTGAATAAGCTATTCACATAGAGCATTACACCACCCCCTTTCATTGCTGGACCCCTATTGCACGAAAACATATTGTATCCCTGGATCTCATAGTCCTGTAAGTTATCTCCAAAATATCCTTCACTGACCCATGCCTCCGTAATGCAAACAAAATCCGGTTCCTCCT
>JAOTOL010001388.1:602500-859480 GCA_034440575.1 Imbricaverruca yamaguchii | reverse complement strand
GATCTGTGTGTTCTTAAATTTATAACTGTAGCTGAAAATACCGCGTCAAAGATTCAGTCACCCGAGAGACTGTTCAGAGTGTACACACCGACCATCATCCCCACAATGTTGCCCTGATCGCTCAGTTGTGCAGAGGGTCGTTCTGCATTGGTCTTCTCTTTTAGTACCGTGTACGCCGGAAAAAAACATTATAGCGCCATGGTGGATCCAGAGGTGGGGAATGCTGGGAACATGCTTCGCACAGATCATAGCGCCATGGCGGATCTACAAGTGGAGGAACACTGGGGACATGCTTCACCCCGATCGGAGATCAAAAGCATGCAAAGATACGCCTCTGTGGCCTGTAAGCGGTTCATCTTGTTCTTCAAAAGTGAGTGTGCAACAAGTATATATTCAATTATCTTGCAGATATAATACTCATTGTGCCACTTGCATGTTCGCTACCGCTTATATCACTGCTGATCACCAAATCTGTGCGTTGCGCACATTTTATCAGCGCATAGAGTAGTGACCCGCCACTGCAGCCCGCAGTTACACATGCTGCTGGATGCGAAGATATAAGTGACTGGATGCCAAATTGAAGAGCATCCGTAGAGTAAACATTTTCTTTGTTTCATTTTAGCACTGCGGGGATAGTTCGCATTCGCAGTCGCACAGCCCGCACACGGCGTATGGTTCTTACTGAGCCATCACCATGTAGCACTTTGGCAGCCTGGTTTGTCTGATATTCTGTAGGTCACAGGCTCAACACTTTCACCTCCATGAAGTAATTATAATCCTTTCTGCCCTGTCGGGGTCCCGAGCCCTGTCTATCCTACGATCTCTAACCCGGCCAGGATAAAGGAGATCAAAGCGGGCGGCGATCTCACCAACTGTGTTATCGGGGACGTTCAAAGCTGACACTCATCACCACGCTGTACACAATGTGGTACACACTTCATCAATTGGTGCAGCGCCGTCTTCTACAGACCGAGACGGGTTCTGGGTGGCAGTTATCGGCACCATCAGCTTCGATAAGCGAACTGTCTGTCACACGCATGCAATGGACGACTGTGAGAAAGCACGTTTTTATACGCAATGCATTAGAGACAAGTAGTGCTACGTCGAGAAATTGTCATTGAAGAAATGTGCACAGGGAAAATGGATGGCATAGGTTTCACCAACACCAATAGTGAATTCAAGGATGCCACTTTCAGTCACCTCGTCAAAGGTCATCTGAAAACTAATGTACCGTCCTGGATGAATTTCGTTCGAGTTTTTGGCCAAGTTTGGAGGGGATCGGATGAGGTGCAGCTGGCCAGACGAACAAAAGCCGCACACGTCTGCTTATAATGCTAATATATTCTTGGGCGTTTCTACACTTAAGCACCTTCATTACAAAAATAGATATCGACACACTATCCACATAATGCATTACTTTACAAGCATTCCCATCAGCTACAAACATCAAGCCAAGTCTACTTTCTAAACCTCGGCCATGCAGGACTGCGAGGACTGCTCAGGTGGTGCGAGGTACATTGTGGGCGCCATCCTGAGGAGTCCCAAAGACGGAGACTGATGTTTTAGTACTTGGTTCCAGAGGACTATATTACGCCATTTGGTCTTAAGACATTTGGTAGGAGCTACCGCGTGATTCAGAAGCAAGTCACGAATGCAGTCTTGCTGAATCAATTGTTGACTATTTGAAGACAATTCGCTTTGTCGTCTCTGAGGTCTCATATGTCGGAAGTGCGTACAATTGCTGTACTTCTGAGATTGATTAACCCCTCTCGTCTCGGGGGGGTCTTCAACCGCCCTCTTCCATCAGGTTTTTCGCGGATAGCGGACGAGTTTGTTTTCTGATCTCCTGACACGATAATCGGAAAGACAGGGTGAACCACAGTAAGTCAGAAAACATATTTTATCGGTGCCGAATTGAGCAACATTCGGGTTCGGTTTAAACGAAAGTACAATTAGAACATTGCATCAATCTTCGGTGGAAGTTTGCGCATACGATCTGTGGCTTTCGTCATACTTCCCCCAGACCTGCACACCAGCGATCTGGGCGGCAAAAACAACGATTGACGACATGACCATCTTCCTCCCACTAGACTGGGAGATGCACATCACAGATAATTGTAGTTCTGCGCCTGCTTGTGTGTCATTTGAGTGTACTGTTTCGATTCATCAATTCGATCCATTAATATTAATTCAAATAAGATTGGAATTAATCGACGAATTCATTACCCTACCAGTTCAAATTAAATAGCAGAAAGCGCAGGCATAACACCGCGATAAATCTTGAGATTCATGCTAAAGTAATGACGCCTTCATCTGCGGATCATAGATTTTCCACAAACGCCTGGCTTCTGGAATACACTTCGGTAGTATTGATGATCAAATGATATGCCATGAACGACAAGCTATGAGAAATAACTATAACTTAGATATCGGAAATTGAGATGAAAAACGTGTCGTCAAAAAGAACAGCAAGTTCCAGAGGGCCCTGAAGCATTACGGAGGGTATTTGCCACACAAAGATAAATACATTGGTCATGGCTAAAATTGATGTTTGTCTAAATTTTAGTGAGGATATTGACGCATCTGATAATCTATATCTTGTAGAATAGTTGGTGTACGAAGCCCAGGATCAAATGTAGTACAAAAGAATGAACCCCCGTTGGAAAGCTACATAACACGCGACAGTCAACACGTTTAGATCGGCTTATTTGTGGTTACAATGTGATCAGAACGAATATTAATGGTACCTGGAAGGCAATGGTGCATGGAGGCTTTTCTGGCAGTGCGGAAAAAGACAATGAGAATAGGTGCTGTCGACATGTTCATCAGTTTCAATAAGCAAGCTAGCGAACAATATTTGCCATCAGTACAACAACGAATACTGGCGGCGAAAGAACGCTGCTTAAAGCTAACTTATTTTCCTGGACAACTGAAGCTCTTCCAGTCGATTGCCGAACTACATTATGATGTCTCAGTCGAGGAAATACAGCGTAGAAGTTATTGAGCCGCCCATCCCGAAATGATTAACGATTAATGGTACGAGACTATTAATTTCAAGCTCAGCCGCATCTCGCAGTGGGCCTATGTCGCGTGGTATTGCAGCCCGCTCGCCGATGTTCTGTGTGCGGATGTATTGGGATGTATAGATGCAATAGTCGTAGTGTGTTGAAACCACACCTAGCAGCAAACGTTCAGCGCTACTGCAGACTGCAACAGCTGTTGTGTCAAACGAATCCTACTGTGTTGTTGCCGCATGCATGCATTTCTCAGCTGATTGCTGTGTTCACATTTGTTTATTCATTCATTTCTCGAAGATGCCGTGAAATTACTCTTCGAGGTGTATGCGATATTTAAAGCATTTCAATCCAAACTTGTCCGCAGGCCTGCAAAACTTGAAAACGCCCTTACTCAATTAACAAAACACACCATGAATGATGATTATAGACGTTATGAAGCTACTTGATCATTTCATTTCCGACGAAAAAAGATCATCCAAATAATAAGCAGGTTATCTCGCGACGTTCAAATGCAGCCCATGAACTTCCATTTCCAATGAATTATGAAAGGAGCACGAAACTTCGTTTTCAAATCAAGATCTTTCGAGGTCCGCCGCAACCTGACCCATATGCATAGCTCATCACCGTCAACAACGTGGATGATTTGTATTCCGTACATCAGCTACCCACTGACGGGAGCAGAGTTTCCGTGCGTTGAACTGTCCCCTCCAGGAAATAGAAGGTGCATACCATGAGCTAAACCTTCCGAACATCGCGGCTACCATATGTTGACCGGGTCTCTCAGAGCGCGAAGTGTGGCGCGTGTAGATGCTACCCATCCAGACTGTGGCGGGTATTGCGTGCTGATCTGACTCATCCAGACCACAAAGGACACTACATATATTAAGCTGCTTCCTTCGCCATTCGAATGAACCCAAGTGCTCACCCACTTCCTATATGACATGGATGGAGGATAATGCGTGGCCATCTGCACCATGAACAACACGTAAGATGCCACGTAGTCACATTTTTACCCGGAGAACGCTGATAATACCACGTAGCCACATGCTACCCAGGGAATGCGGAGGATACAACGTGGCCACGTGTTACCCGTAGGACGTGAAGGATGCGACGTGATCACCTATTTCTTGCAAAAAGAATAACTTGGTGACACGTACTCGGCTGGTGCCATCAGAAACTGTTCACTCCGTAGCACGGAGGGATCACGTGCTCACCAGTTTACTCCATAACAAGGTGAGCATCAGTAACGCGCTCACCTGTTTCCTTCACAGCAAGGTGGGATCCGGTCACGCGCTCACCTGCTTCCTCCAGAACATGGAGGGCGGCGGATTGCCGTGGGCGGTGCACTGGAAGTCGGCGACACTGCCACGCTCCAGCACCAGCACCCCCGCTGGCGGAACCGTAGTCACCACCGGACCGTCTGAAAATGGCGCCAAAACGGCCCACCCAGCCGCGGTCACTACGAGGCCGCCTGACGCGCCAAAATGATCCACCCACCTTGTTCACCACGTGGCCGTCCAGAATGGTGCCAGAATAGACGGAGGCCACGATGAACGACACCCTTGGAATGAAACGGTGCGACGCGCTCGGGATGAGGAAGAAGTGTCGTCAGACATTCCAACGGTGTACACCGTCCACACAAAGGTATGGAGTGTCCGACTAAAGCATGAGGGGTTTTGGACCCCTACGCAGGAGTGCGCAAGCATTTCATGCTAATTGACGAAGCGAAAGGACTAGGCAGCAAATGGACGCCAAAGTCGTCTTCCAAAAAAACTACCCCGAATTTGTCTGGGAGTACCTGGTGTTTGGTGGGTTCAAAGTAGTATAGTTTAATTTGGTTTAGCTTAGCGTGGCTAATCCCACCAATCACATCTGGGAACAGCTCTGAATTTGCCCTAGCGTGACTAATCCCACCAATCACATCTGGGGCCTGTCGGGAAGGGGCATTCCCATTTATGGGCTTACTGATTAAGAAAGCCAACGATACTAGCGTATCGTACTCACCAACGAGTGTTTTGAACAAAGTTACAGGCCAAGTCATACATGCAAATCAGAGTAATATGCATTCGAAATGGCACCAGCAAAGGTACTCTGCCGCACGGGAACCCAAAGCACGCGTTCGCGACACAAACACTAGAACGCGACGATGAAAATTACACACTTGGCTTGCCTATGTATGAATAGCAAAACAAATATAATGCATACACCGTATTACTGACAGCAATTTGTCATCTAATCGTAAGTTAACAGTCGGTTTTTCCCTCAGTTCACATGCAGGGTGGGATATCCATAATGGATATGTAGGCGTCTGCCTACCCAGGTAAAAATGAAGCTACATGTGGGATGAGTGAGTTGCTCAATGTAATCATTAGTAGTACATCCATACGCGAGTTGCCAATAGTATGATTGAATTCATCTGAATTGCATAGTTGTTTGATGCTGGTTGGAAACTGAAGAGCTATGTAATGAATCCAGCTCAAGCTAAGTATGCATACGCTTGACATCTAAATACCGGTACGTATGAGTATGACAATGTAGTTGTCGCTTAGTGACATCACATATTATTCAGATAACCAAATGGCAACCACTCGGAATTCACTAATCTCAACATTTTATCGCGCAAAGATACGGTCGGGCAACATAATGCAATGTAATGATTTTGTTCAATTTTCATTTTCATAGTATATGGTGTAGAACCAATCCGTCATCCAATCCGTGTCCCTTAATGTTCACAAAACTAATCAATCTGCTTCGTAGTCCTTACCAAACAGATATCGGTGCGTGCATCAGATCCATGCTGTGCCCAAATTGTAACTCTAACTTGTCAGCTACAGCCGGAATATTGGATGGACGCACGGATGGACAGCAGCACGACATTTCCGATGGCGTCATCGACGATGACGTAGGATAATGATCTCGGAAAACGTTTCACGGTATATCAACTTCACACATATGCTGGTGATTATACTAAACAGCCACAACCGCAATTATTGCGGTTGTGGCTGTTTAACTCCATTGCCTCTGATGCTTCTACATCCTCCCTTGCCCCGACTCGGTCGTCGGTTGTGCCATGGGGCAAAGGGGTCGGCACAGCCAACGAAGATTTCATTCTCTTTATTTGTCCACCGTTAGAGAGGCATACCATTCGAGGTTCAAATACGGCGAACGACGAGATATGGTCCTTCGCCGTTGGCCGGGAGAAGAAACTAGGACAGACTCGGTCGGTCCTCTTGCAGTCGAAACGCATCTTATTCGCAGCGCAATGCACCTTTTAATTCCATTGTAACACAACTTATGCTGGTGCATCCTACTCACATAGCACCTCGAGCTGGTGCGTGAGCTCGGTCAGGGGCTCCGTGTCCAGGGAGCACGTGTAGGAGGCGTGGTCTCCCGGCCGCAAGTTGGCTATCCTCAGGTTGTAGCCCTGCTCCAGGCTGTAGCGAGTGTCACGTGCCACGATTGTCTCACGTGCACTGATCACACGTGGTCCCTTCTTCCAGACGACGATGTACGGACCTGAAAGCAAGCGGGAGGTATTATTTGAGAGGTGAATCACCAATTTTGCAAGTGTATCGATAAAATACTCCCATATTATAGCTCGGCCTGTGCAAACGTTAATTTCATGTTCATTTGCGCCACAGTTTCACTTTCAGCAACACCGGATGCATCGATGTCGAACATGGCTGGCTTTGACTTTGAATATCTAGCCTGCACCTTGTTCAGACGCATTTCGTATGTCCTAATGCCATTAATTTTGTTTGATCACCTCACTGCTACTGACGAGTTAGCATATTGTACATATATACTAACTACTAGCTTATGTTTTCACACGAAATTTCAAGAAAATAGAACCAGGTGTTCAACTGTAGAATTGGTTCCGGTTTGATTCCAGTCATTTGATTAAACAACGCAAAGAAAAACAACGTGGATCTATTTACAAAACTGCAGGAAACCGTATCCAAATTATCACGTTGGACTTGGGAAACAAATATATTAATATATTTCACACAGTCGCGGGCTACGATTCAGCAAACAACAGGTAGGCAAGACTGGTCCTCATTTTGCGAAGTGGACTCGTGGTGCATTATGAATGGCAATGTCTATGTTGCCGGCATATTCCAGAGCACACGCAACTGCATCACATATGCACATGTCTCGTATGCTTAAAAGCTAGGGCATAATGGCCACTAGATAAGTGATTGATAGCCGTTGAACCATTCCCGGTATACACGGAAGAAAAAACATCGTTCCATATTTTTTTCACCTCGATAAGTGTTCGGCTAATAACGTTATGCAAAGAGTGATCGAAATGCGGAAAGTGCGATCCGAACAGTCGTAAACGGAACAAACTGTTCAGGAGCGTTTCGCCCTGTCGCGTGAAGTGGCAGTAAACTCTGCACTTGTGCCCGAAAGGCTGGCTCTAATGCCCTCGTAAAGCTACAGATGCTCTCCCAAATAACCGAATTGGATGAAATTCCGATTTCATATGTCCCCATCGTGATTCACGGAGTGCGCGGCTGGTTCCGTGTCATGCCTCTTGATGCGTGCAGTGGATAACAGCGGATCGAATATGCATGCACGGCCTGAAGCAGACGCTCTTCAAGCCGATCGAGGTGCTCTGTCTTGAAACTGCCCTGCATCATATAATCATTTCGGCAAAGTGGAACCGCAGATCGTCGTCATTGGCGGCGTGCGAGCGCTTTTGACTGGGCTTGCGTCCACTGGTGAACTTGCGAGTGAGAAGTTCTCGTCAGTAGGACTGCCATCCGTGCGATAACTACGACTTCAGGACCACCGCATGGCATGTGCATGCATATTCGTATTGAGACGCATAGTCCGGATTTGTATTTGACAGGGAGGGATAGGAGGAGGAGAGACTGGGGGGCTGTCACACCCAGTGGCGGTGTTCTGGTCCGGAATGAAGTGGTTCTAACTGAGTAAGGCTTCCTATGGAACAGGGCACATGCACATCGCTGCATTGAAATATTTGGCAACGAAGCAATGGCAACCTAATCCTACCAAATGTCTTGAGCTGCTGTTGCCATTGCTGAAATGTATATGTATAAATATTTGAATACTGTGTAGACTTTACCACATCAAATGTAATCCAGACTCAATCGTCATGACCCTGCAGTGAAATATTATATCACACTGAAAGCATCATTGTGAAATAATTACCCTTCCTAATGCAGTAGTCTGTGAACCCTGTGAAAGATGCTCACATGTAGTGGGAAGGGATGGGTCTTATTCATGAAGATATCACATACCACACGGTGCGGGGAGTTATTTCTACACCCCTAAGGTTTCTTCCGAGCTAGCCCCTGAGCTGTTCACAATAACGCTTTGATATTTGACACACCTTCCGACTATTCATTTGTGCACATTGTGCGATCACTTTTGGCTCCAGCTTCTCGAGCATCCAGAGCTATATCAGGTCAAAATTGGGACAGAGCCTCGTTTCAATGCAATATATGCAGATACATATGTCGCAGAAACAAACCATACAGGATGCATCAAAAAGTAAAAGATGGGTACTTAGACAAATGCTGAAGAAAAAAACTGCAGAAACATAAAATGTAACCCCTGATGCAGCCCAACATCAAGTCGTTGTAGCAAGTGAAGGTTCAGACTAGAAGTAGCTATTTTTTCGTTTATAACTTTGCACCAGGTAATAATGTAATGACAAATTACGTGCTCTAAACATGCACGAGCTGAGCATATTAAGCATACTCAAGATCGTTCCAGGAGTTTCACCTCCACGGGATATGTGACCTTAGCCTTTGCACGTGACACATGTGTTGGCCTAACTGTCACCAGCTTGCATGTGGTCGTCACTGAAGCACGACATCCTATCTACCTTATGACCATGGTACGAAAACTACGGCAACGATGGGTGACGGATTAGTCGCAGGCCGATATGTATTTGTTTAGATCGGCCCTGCAAGATTAACAAAAAGAGGTTGAGTAGCATGCTTTGAATAGCTCTGAATCTTTAAAGTTGGTGATGCATAATGTCATTCACCACATTTGTATATCTTGCTTACAACAACAGTTAGTAGTGAGGTCAAAGTAATGTGTGAACAAATTTGTCACTCGAGTGCAATGCTGACGTCAAAGTGTTTTCATTAGGACGCCTAATTCCACGGAGATTGGTCTGCTGCTGGAAACGCCTCATGTGCTGTTCCGTCCTCATCACCGTGCCACCCGAACGGCACGCATTGTCTGTAATTTCCACACCATTATGTCGTGCTAACTTTAAACGCATGTCTTTGCGCCCGTCTGACCTTCATCCTACATCCATATCTGTGACATGTCCCGATATCGCCCTGGTCCATGGATGACCTGGCGGAGTATGCTGGTGCTCACCACGGTCCCGGATCTGACACGGTAGAACAACCGACTGCCACTCCTTGACCTGGAAGGTTTTCGGCTCCGATATGAAGCCGGGTAGCGTATCGGCGCTGCTGGCTGCCGACTCTGCCGTCGCCGTTATCGTGCCTGAAACACGCACCACAACACGGTTAGGCCACTTCATTCTATCCATACATGCAAATGGTAAAGTGCACTATTCACTCCTTGTGAGCACTTGCACTCCTCTCGCACAAACGTTTTCAGGGAGCGAAGATGAATGGTGGTCCAGTATGCTTGTTGATCATTTACTTCACTGGGAACGCAACAAAAAACATATATGGTTTTCGCATACACCAAAGTACACCTACACATTCCACAAATTACTACTGCCGCATTCAATTGCTCAATTGCAAGGTCAGCAAACCATCCAAAAAACGAAATGAAGTCAGATTGTTCCACATAGATGCCTCTCTCATCGTGGGTTGTGATATAGGCACGGTGGGGTCCAAAAGAGAAGCAATCTCCATTGACAACAGGTCAATGGTGTTTTAACAGGAGCTGCATGGCAATGGTGTTGGCAAGGGTGTTTTGCTTCAGGAGCTGCATAACAAGTCATAATGAAACAAGGCAGCAGTTCCACAAAAGCAAATTCACGATGAATTACTGCGTAGTGCTACCAAACAGAGATAAACTATTTTGTATCAAAGTAGCATAATGACGGGAACGAGAAAACGAGAATTAAAAAAACAAGGAAATTCACCCACCTCAGGTCAGTAGCCGTGGCGATAAATAATATATTGAACTAACAAGTTGTTCGGCAACATGAAAAGGAACAGCATGACCTGATGTTGATCATAAAATGCTACGACTTAACACGCGCCCTGGAGGGCCTCTGAAAATTACCCGCACTGGAGGGGGCGGATTCCGACCCAAAGGTCTCGGCTCCTACTAAGGCTAGAGCAACGGAATTCGTAGGGTAGATGGGTAAGATCGTGATCTCTATCGTGCACAAATTTCATGACCTTAGATCACTGCATTCAAGGTCACATGAGGTCAAAATTGCAAATTTTCTGGTTTTGCGTGGCTTGGCTTGTCATTGTTATGGGTCGCTGTGATTGTGTTTAAATGCTCCAAAATTGACATTAGTCATGTTTTGAACATTACTAATGATGCAATACGGATGCCAGATCCGTCATTTGATCTCAGGTCACCTGTATAGGAGCACTTTATAAGGTCATTACCTGCTCCAGTTACCGGAACCAGGCTGCCCACCCGTCTGTTCCGTTTGGTGTCTCGGCACAATCGGCTTCGCAAAGAAAGGAATGAAATACATGAAAAGGTATGGAAACTCTTAGGCACATAATGACAAGCAGTAGATTTCGGGATGTGTTGGGAGTAACATGTTAAGTGAGATCAATCGAATGGCAGTCATGTGCATTTATGACAACATTCCAACTGACAAAGTTTGTTTCAATTAACCTGTCATGAACTTGACCTGACTTAACCTCGGTGACCTGACATGACTTTTAAAACAACATAGCATAACAATATACATCAAACAAGTCGTTAGCTTTCCCAAGAACAGTTCCTTTTTGCCAATATACGGGGAGCGCACCAGCGCCGATATTTGTGGACTGGTGCTGATGATTTTTACAAATCTTTAACCACCCCTAACTCAAAAATATTTCGGTAGATTTTCATTTTTCTTACTTTAAACAACGCGCCGGTCATTTTGTAGCAGGTACACAAACAATGACACACATCGTCCGGTTAAATCTGGAGTTATCTACGAAAAACCAGGGGGGTGGTCAGATTTCGCCCCCCCCTAGGGCGCGTGTTAACCGAATAGTCGTATCTTAAAAAGATTTGGAAATCGTTTTCACTTTAACCCGCGCTGTCTCTCCGGTCAGATCCTCACACCACGTCTCGGGGGTTGGGGGGATAGTAACCCCCCCCAATATCCAAACTAAGTGTCGCACGAAAACGAAAGAGGTGTCATCGGAAAGCGCTCGACGAGGACGATTCGGATACATTCCTCAAACTAATTTCCCCCGAAAGTGACGTCGCCAGGGGGCTATATTTTTACGACGTTTCACGACTTGCATTATGTTTTTGGCTATGGGGAGTTCATTTTGGGAGATATATGAAAGCAATTATTTGTATATTTGTGTTATTTGTATTATTTATCAAATTATTTGGAATGAGAAAAGGACAGCGAAATCAACCAGGGCAATAACATTTTTTTGCTCCCCCCCCCCAATTATTTTTTGAAATTTCAAAAAATTTGAGGTTCCAAGGTATCTTTAATTTTCATTTTCCAATGTGTAGACCAGACCGAGAAATGTTGTTGGAAGACAACTTTCCTTACCACAAAATGCTTACTTTGGCCAGAATCGTATTATTTGAACTGCAATTGGCAAATATGCAAAATATTTGTAGTAGTCAAAGTCGAGTTTATATGTAGTCAAAAACGAAAAAAAGGAAACATTCCACTGGTACGTTTTGTTGCATCCCAAAAGATAAGCAAACGGCGAAAGTTTCCCCTTAAAATATCTGTATCCGTTAAAGGGTGACGACTGGTTGAACATTGTTGGAGGTGACCTCACTTGACCCTCGATGACCTGACTTCAAAATTTTGAAGCAGCATGTCAGATTGATGTGGGAAAAAGGTATGCCAAATTTGGGTGCGCTGGTGCGCGCCGTTCGTCCACTATCCGCAAAAAACCTGATGAGGGCGGTTGAAGACCCCCCGAGACGGGACGGGTAACACATGCCCCGGAGGAAGGGGCGAAATCTGTCCACCCGTCCGGTTTTGCGTACATAACTCCAGATGTTGCCAGCAAATATACATCATTTTTGCGTACCTGCTTAGAAATGGCAGGCGCGTTGCTTAACCCGCGCCGTCTTTCCGGTCAAATCCTCCCACCCCGTCTCGGTGTGGCGGGCGGGGGGCGGTTGAAGACCCCACTCTAAAATCCAAACTAAGCATCGCACAAAAACGAAAGCGGTGTCATCGGAAAGCGCTCGACGAGTAGGGTTGGGGTCCACCCTCCAAAACAATTTCCCCTAAAAAGTGACGTCACCAGGGGGGCTAGATTTTCATGACTTTTAACGACTTACATTAGGTTTTTGACTCTGGGGGAGTTCATTTTGGGGTATATATGAAAAAACAAAATTTATTTGGAATGAGAAAAGGACAGCGAAATCGACCTGGGCTATGAGTTTTTTGGCCCCCCAAAAATACAAAATAAATATTTTTTTGGAAATTTAATAATTTTGATTTTTCAAATTTTCTGAAATTTTCCTTTTCTAATGGATAGAGCAGACCGAGAAAGGTTGTTGGAAGTCAACTTTCCCTAATAAAAAAATTATTACTTTAGCCAGAAACCTGTATTTAAACTTCAATTTGGTAAATGCGTAAAATTCATATGCAGTCAAATACGAAACAAAATTGAACTCATACGTTTTATTGCATCCGTAAAAATAAGCAAACGCTGAAAGTTTCATTACAATATCTGTATCAGTTAAAGCGTGACGACTGGTTGAACTTTTTTGTAGGTGACCTCACTTGACCTTGACTAACTCGTTGACCCTAGATGACCTTACCTAAAAAAAATAAGCATGTCAAATTGATGTGGAAAAAGGTAGCCAATTTTGGGCGCGCTGCTGCTTGCCGTTCGTCCGCTATCCGCCAAAAACCTGAGGGGACGGTTGAAGACCCCCCCCCCCAAGACGGGACGGGACGATGTAATTCGCACACAATAGAGTGTTCTATGGTACCCATCCATCCTGTGAATTTCGTTGCTCCAGCTTTAATAGGAGCGGAAATTTTAGAGGGTTCGGAATCCGCCCCCGAATCCAGTACGCGTAATTTCCAGAGGCCCTCCAGGGCGCGTGTTGACCCGTCTCAGGTCAATGCCGTTTTACGTCCTGTATTTCACATTTGTACGAGCTATATCAAGCAAATGCATGAAAAAAAAACTAGGTTAAATGCCGTGTCTATACCCCACTCATTCAGCCGCTATTCCGGAAAGATCACGAATGAGCTCTCGAGGGCCTTTCCCCGTTCCGGTGCGGGCTAAAAGCACAAACAAAGTCACAGCTGTGTGTTTGAGCGCACTATTGACCTGGCGTGTGAGCAGCGACATCCAGCCGCGGCCGACGCAGCACGGTCGCGAGTGTCAATACACTTGTGTAAAAGTTCCGCCGCGGCTCAACCGAAACCAGTGCCCCTACTCCGGCCCGCAAGTTATGACGTCACCCTCCGGTCCGGAATATACACCGTCCGTGTTGTCATTCGCGTCCCTCTCTATATCTGTCTCCCTCTCCTCCCTCCCTCCAACTCTCTCTCTCTCTCTCTCTCTCTCTCTCTCTCTCTCTCTCTCTCTCTCTCTCTCTCTCTCTCTCTCTCTCTCTCTCTCTCTCTCTCTCTCTCTCTCTCTCTCTCTCTCTCTCTCTCTCTCTCTCTCCCTCTCTCTCTCTCTCCTCTCTCTCTCTCTCTCTCTCTCTCTCTATATATATATATATATATATTTACAGTTTGAGATGTATTACTATAGCTAGATATATACATAGAGATATAGTTAGCGAACTATATATTTATGGTTATAGTTAGACTCCCTCTCTCTTTAACTATATATTTATATATATACATCTAGCTCTCTCTCTCCCCCCTTATTCTTCTGCGCAATCTCAAGGGGTCGTCCCAATGCGGTTCCTTAGCAAAGCGATGCCTTTGTCATTTTAAGGGTGATACTGGCCCCCTGGCCCTTCCCCACTTGAGCCCCCTGACCGGCGCCATGAGAGGGTGGGCGTTGCACAACGTTGGCGTTGGCCAAGCTCCGCTATTACAATAGCAAGGCTCCACTTTGAATTTATGCTGCACGCCTTTCGGCAGAAGTTGAAGAGGACTATCGATCATTATCACGATCCATTGCTTGTCGGATCCCGAGGGCGGAGTGATCTGGCAATAAATATTCCCAGAGCAGCAAGGAGGAAGTTTTGGATACTCTAGACTGAGTTCGGTACTGCGAATGTACTGCCACTCGATGGCGGGGAGGTCATTTCACTAACCGGCCACATATGTAAATTAGGGTAAACCATGCCAACTTTCTTGCTCTTGACAGTCTGCTCGGCTTAAAGCCCGCTGAACTGAAGCAACTAACAATATTACCTGTAAGTGCACGATATAGTTGGATAACATCTTCCTGCTAACGATACGGAATGGTTTTCCCAACAACTTTGCCGAAATGAATGGGCCACCAAACCTGTTGCTCATAGTTTCGCAGGCACGTTTTCTGACTCTATACATAGCCGTCTCTGGGTCCAAAGGTCCAGACGTATGTGCATTGCAATATGATGTTCAGCACCAATCTGCATCAGTTGTGTAGTTGGTCAGGAATTGTCCGTCAGCTGCCAACGCATCAGGTGTCAGCTCAATGGATGTGGCAGGTGTGACTGACATAGCCCGATGGATGTGGTAGCTGTGACTGACATGGCCCAACGCAATCTCAACTGTTAGCCTAGGCATAGCCTACCCAACTGGAGTTGCATCTTCCGCAGCAGTGTCAGTGTCAGTAGTCCTACGCCTCCATGGATATTCAAATGCGTTCAATACATGTGACATTTCTCACGGTCTCGCCGCAGTAACTTGGCACTGAAACTAATTGCATCGCATGATCGATTTAGCACTTCAAAGCGCAATAACATCTTATCGGAAGACTGCACAGTTCGATGACTGCCTACCCAAGAATATCATGCATTTATCTTGGCACGTATAGCAGCTGGTCAGGTTGTTGTGTTCTGACATGTCCGGGGCGTCAACGTCCTTGAGGAGCGTCAACGGGAATCGAAGCGTCAACGTTCTTGAGGAGCGTCAACGGGAATCGAAGCGTCAACGTTCTTTGGGAACCTTCAAGAGCGTCAACGTTCTTGAAAGACGTCAGATTGGTGTGGATGACGGAATGTGAGTGCCTACCACTCAGCAGTTGTATAGCCGATAGGATGTGAGTGCTATCATAAACAGTTGTGTGGGTGATATAATGTGAGCGCCTATTAGTAAGGATTTGTGTGGCTGACGGGATTTCAGTGCCTGTCATTAGTTATCGGCAAACAACCTAGTTAACTTGAAACGAAATATGCGGTCATTATGTTGGTGCGATGCTTGGCTGCTATAGGCCCGAAATCTGATTTCGTTGTTTAAATTACCGGATGCACTCAACAAAAATATATAACATAGTTTGCATTGCATCACCATGAACAGATATAAGTTCGAACATGCCATGCATTTCATTCAAACGTTGCCTAGCGTAAACAAATTGCAACTGCAGCCGCGCAGAACATCGCAGTGTGCAGTACCATCTTGCGAAATTGTATTTGTCCAAGATGCTTGATTACGGATCTGCCAACTCTTTAGTGGGCAGCGGTGCAGCCGGACTTGGCTGGTCGCGTTCCCAGATATTCCCTCGTCCATGCAAACGTGGCCTTCATTCGATCTGGATGTAATTTGTTCGATTATTACGGTCCGTGAAAGCCTCGAAAGCAAAGAGCAAACAATTACTGCCATGGTCCTGTCTCATCATCAACACTTTGCAACTCGTATCAGGTGCCCAATAATCGGCAAAATCACTCGAATTTCACACAGGTTGATGCAACCAACAGCATTCATCTCAGTCTACCCATGTCAGCTCACTCTACATATCCATGTCATATCCACACCAAAGATATCCCACCATTACTTACTTCGCTGTTCATGCATTTTCCTCCCAGTATACTTTACACCAAATTGTCCAGCGCTGTCCCACACGACGTTATCAGCCTGGCGACACAATCACCCCCACCACACACACCCCCCACCCCCACCACGTCCCACACGTCCAGAAGCAGTCACTCTCCACACACCACAGTACGTGTCTGGGGCGGGCACGTGCGACCGCCGGCGGACGCGCCAGCAGCGGTCATCGATTTCATGTTGGCTTCGGCCGCGGCTCCGGACCGGTGACGTTTTTTTTTCTGCGTGCCGTCGGCGCCTGCGGTAGCTGATTGGCTGTCGGCCGGCTGTCAACGCCACCCGGACACGCTCCCACGCCACCGCCGCTCGGCCAAGTTTGCATAGCCCAGTGATAATTGGCAACAATAAATATTGGAATATACAGATAATATAATATCACGGCGGTCCAGGCGCTGTGTTGGCGCTCGCCGGTACCGCGTCACTGCCGCAGTCGTCGTGGCGTCTGACCCAGGCAACCTACCCCTCCTGACCGACAATAACCCCACTGCATATACCTGCAGTCTGGTGGATTTTATCCCCCGCGCAGACTACCCCTCATCCCACACAAGGCCGGCGGCACGTGAAGATCGTGGTGGCCTGGACGCTGACCGGCCCACCAACTCAGATACAAAGTTGTACCCGAGCTGAGGGATTGGACAGTTCCGCACCCCCCCCCGCATACACACACCAACCGTCCCAGGCGGGAAGATTTTGTGATCTTGATCGACCGATATTGTGGTCACGCGCGCCTCGAGTATTGGACGATCAACAGAGCTGTTGATCGTCCACCTTGGACTATTGGACGCGTGTTGCTCGGCTCTGATAGTCACGCGTGCGTCAGTCCGAGTCTGAGCTCAGAGACATCGGACCGAACTCGGAGACCATGCGTGTCCATCGTACGCCGGGTATACCATGCCTCACGGACCCAGAGCTCTCGCAGCTCTGAGGATCATGCGTGCATCAGTCCGAGTCGGAGCCGATCCAACCCGGAGACCATGGATGCTGAGAGTTGTGTTATGCAAGATCAAGTGATCGGTACAAGATAAGCTGGGATAAATAGTTGTTTCAGAACGGAGATATGGTATTCATTGGGTGTGTCGGTGCCTTTTTTAATATAATAGTATCACTCCTTCATAGGCTAAGCTCGGATGGGTTCCTGCGGCTCCTAATAAGCCTGATCACTTTGTGATTTAATGGCTTTATGGTTTTACGCCTTTATGGTCAATGGCACGAATGGCGAGCCGGCGGCACCGTGGACGGTATTAATGGAGTTAATATCCGTCATTAGAGTCACAGGGCAGCCAGTCAGATGGCGCCGGCTGATGATTGGTCGCCGGGGTGTCAATGAGATACCACACCGTCTGATGCACCGGCTGGCTCAGCGAACTGGCGCCACCGGCAGATCCCTCGGTAGTCCCTCCGGCACATCACGTTCCTGGATCACCCCGGTGGTCCCAGAGCGCGTGCTCAGCTGAGTGATGGCGAGCCATCACTCAGTTTTACGCTCAGTATTATTTTTTTCGTGGTGATACGTCTGAAAATGGCCTTCAACTGGTCACTAAACTGATTATTTTTTATCTGCCTTTCCTTTAACGGGGAATGAATCACAGGAAAGATTGTATGTGGTTTCGTTGCTGTGCTTTCATTATTCTGTGGCACACGCTGCAGGTCCTAGAAGCAGATTTGGCATCCGTGCAAGCCTATTTGCGGGAGAAGGACTGGTGAGTTGAAGTGCCTCTTTGTATAAAACTCAAACACAGATTGGTAAATCATAGCCGCCTCGCCACATCCAGGTATTGGACACCTTCCAGGTATCCAGGTATGCCATAATCTGAGTGATTAGGCTTGCAAAGATTTAGCCGAATACATTCAAACATAATGCTATGGTTAAGTGGCAGGATTACTCAGCTTAAGCGGAATCCTCAACTCAGACCAGCTATGTGCTGGGGATTTTGCAAGAATAACTGGGTACTTGGAGCCCACTAGCATTGGACATCATGGTGGCATGCCTGGCACATATATTTTCAAAACCTCGGTTTGGACTACTGTGAAACTGAGGTGTGCTGACGTCTTCCAGGTGACAGGTGGCAGGTGGCGAGCACCAGGTGGCAGGTGATGGTGGCAGGTGGCAGGTGGCGAGCACCAGGTGGCAGGTGACAGGTGGTAGGTGGCGATTGTTCATGTTCTGAGATGATATCAGCCATCCATTGCCTTGATCGATGGAATGAGGCCGCTGGTCTCGCTCGACGTCGGGCAATCTGATCATATAAATGCAACTGTTTGGTGTCTTTGCTGCCGGTCGTGGAATTGCGGCGTCTTTTTGACACCAATGGCCGAGAAGTGGGCACGCTTTTGCAATGTAATTTCAGCTGAAGCGTGTCAATTTCGTCTACCAGGATGGGTGAAGGTCGTTCCGTCTTCGTGTGTACGGTACAAAGGTTCATCTGAGCGGCACAGCACAGACCGACGCCACATATCCGCCTTTGAAACCGCAATAACGTGTTGGCTGCAGGGTTTTGTGCGTTATTTTCTTGTCTCACAGTCCGGTTTGCTTTTCTAAGTTTCATTTTTGCTTATTTTGTCCGATATCATTCATGAAGTACTCGTAATCTTTGTTCAAACAAAGAAGTTCGCCACGACATTTGCACTCGCAGACAACTTTTGACTGCAATTCGCTATGCAATGCGGCAATTCGAGCTCTAATTGTCTTACTCTGAGGCGGACCTGTCCTTTTAATTTTGAGAGTCCCCGACTTTCGCCATAGCATTGTTTCTTAAGTGCGTTGAATCTTTGCCAGCAGGCGAGTTCCGGTCACCTCTCGCCACCACACTCCGTGGTCGGTGATCAAGACCAGGGAGGCATGACGCGAGCCTAATGCCGCTGTAGCAGTGCAAGTTCGACACGACATCGCATCCCACATCACCTTCGCTCTGCATAATTGATTGAAGACGTGTGCATATGTCAACACTCAGGACTAGTGCCAGGAAGCAGTGCGTTAGAACTGGTGTCGGAATTGCCTGGCTTCACTGGTTCACTGGATGCGCTCTCCGCAGGACACAAGTGGCCGAACAATTCCTTCTTCACACATGTCACCACAGAATAATGTTTTCTTTATACGAGCCATCACAGGATAATTACTCCTTTATACATGCTGCCTTCTTTGTGCATGCCACAACGAGCTAGTTCCTTGTATATGCACACCACCACAGGACAGTGCCTTCTTTATGCACGCCACCACACCATACTGCCTTCTTTATGCGCGCTACCACACAAGCCGCTAGTTGATCCCGGCCCTTAGGAGCCATGTGGGGATCGGTCCACTCTATTTGGCTGACCAGGTCACAACGACTAAGAAGGGCTTCCTTGCCCACTTCGAAAACTCACATGGGCAACGGCCAGGCATTTCAAATTATCCGTCATGGAGATTCAACGTCATACGCGCTTTAAAACTCCAGAACTCCTGCTCCTATGTCCTAACCCAGTGCTGCTGTGGGCATCTTATGCTGGTAAGAGCCAGGTACAGTTCGGTCTGAACTGACCCGCTACAATATTAGTTAGTCATCATTAACTAACCACTTATAAGTGCAACCAGGTCCGATACGCATTGTATCGATCAGTGCTACCTGAAACATGCGCCTCTCAGTCACATGCCAAGGGCGAGATCTTGTTGCGTTATTAGCATTTATCTGGTATACATCACCCACGCTGCGCCGGTACGCCTTGTGCCAGATCAGACAAGGTACATGCTAGGTAAACTATCCTACTTATAAATGGTTGTGATACATCAAATGGTTCTCTGGAACGAAACCGAACGATCCGGCACATATATGCATATATTATAGGCCATTCCCCAAATGCAAGGCCATGCCATTGGGCTGACCTATTATAGACGTTAACACGCGCCCTGGAGGACCTCGGAAAATTACGCGCACTGGAGCGGGGCGGATTCCGCACCCTAAGATCCTATGAAGGCTAGAGCAACGAAATTCAGAGGGTGGATGGGCACGATAGTGAACTCTATTGTGTGCAAAGTTCATGACCTTAGGTCAATATCTTCAAAGTCAAATGAGGTCAAAATAGCAAACTTTTATGGTTTTGCGTGGGTTGGCTTGTCATTGTTATCGATCGCTGTGATTGTGTTTATGTGCTCCAAAATTGGCATTAATAATGTTTTGGACATTACTAATGATGCAATACAGATGACAGATCGGCCATTTGACCACAGGTCACACTTTATCAGGTCATTGCCTGCTCCAGTTACCGGAACCGGGCTGCCCACCCGACTGCTCCGTTGGGTGACTCAGCACAGTCGGTTCCGCAAAGAAAGGAGTGAAATACATGAATAATGTATGGAAATGCTTAGGCATACAATGGCAAACAGTAGATTTCTGGATGTATAGGGAGTAAAATGGAAAGTGACATCAATCGCATGACAATCATTTGCATTTATGATAACATTCCAGTTGACCAAGTTTCGTTCCATTAGCCTGCCATGAACTTGACCTGACGTGATCTCGGCGAACTAACATGACTTTTAAGTTATATAGCATAACAATATTCATCAAACGAGTCGCTAGTGTTGTCAAGAACACTTCCATTTTGCCAATATACGGGAAGCGCATCAGCGCCGATTTTTGTGTTCTGGATGTGCGAATTGATTTTACTTTAACTTGAAAAATGTTCGGCCGATTTTCATGTTTCTTACTTTAAGCAATGCGCCAGTCATTTATAAGCAGGTACGTAAAAAATTGGTGTATATTTGGCGATACAATATGGAGTTATGCACGAAAAATCGGAAGAGTGGGCTGATTTCGCCATCCCCCATCCAGGTCTTGTGTTAGCTTGTCATGAACTTGACCTGACTTGACCTCGGTGACCTGGCATGACTTTGAAACAATATAGCATAACAGTATACATCAAACAAGTCGCTGGTTTTGCCAGGAACACTTCCTTTTTGCCAATATACGGGAAGCGCATCAGCGCCAATATTTGCTGTCTGGCGCTGAGAATATGTTTTATTTAGCGACCCCTAACTCGAAACATTTTCGGTCGAGTTTCGTCTTTCGTCCCTTAAACAACGCGGCGGTAATTTATAAGCAGGAACACAAAAAATGGCGTATATCGGCCGGTAAAATCTGGAGTTATCTACGAAAAACCGGAGGGGTGGGCGGATTTCGCACCCCCCCCCCCCTCCAGGGCGCGTGCTAACCCCGCACGTCCGGGGGGCAGATATCTGCCCCCCTCCGGTTTTTCCTCATTTGCCGCCAAACTAATATGGTTAGCAAGGCCAAACCTCCCACAGCTGTTTATTGGTCTTTTCTGCATATCATCATACATTTTTAATCCTGGGTCATCTCAGGTCAGGTCATCAGGTCAGGCGAAGTGACCAAACTACACTCGGAGTTCTAGGTGGCATAACTTACACAATAATTGGGTGATTGATTTACAACTTATAGTATGTCATCATCTCATCAGGGACCATAATATGTATATCAGGGTTTTTTTCGTAGTATTGACCTTAGGTCAGGTCGCTGCCATGGCTTCCCCATTATAAGGCTATGGTAAAATATACAAATGTTTCCTAGTTGCACATTTGCGCTCGGAATGATCTCACAACGGTTGTGGCATGTAGATGGAAGCTATCCTCAATGTTGCTGCTGACATTTTTGCTCAGTGACCTCACCAAGGTCTCTGAGGTCATCTGAGATCACTACACATTTCTGCGCATTACGTCGCACTGCATTGAGCTAGAAGGCTGAAATTACCGTCATTGTGCTTGTATCGTCAAGACGTGTCGATTGATACCTTACATGACCTCCCTAGGCCTTGACCTGAGGTCATGAATTCATGACCTTGACCTTGGTTTCGGTTGACCTGACCTTAAATTACACCGCCTATTGCCGGTAGCGCATTTCAAGGACTGTCGAATAGCGTTCGCCATTTGTTTCTATCTGTTGCACGTCCTGAGATATGTGTCAATATCCGAGTCCCACCTTATCTGGTCAAATTTGACCTAAGATGGCCCAGTGACCTGAATATTGACCTGAGCGAAAAAATGACCGAAACACTTTCGATAGAGCCCTTCACCGGCTATCCAACGCCGTTTTCCGTTTGTCGCTAGCTAGCATAGTTCCAGAGATCTTAGGGGGGCAGACATCTGCCCCCCCCCCCGGACATGCGAAGTTGGCGCGGACCACCGGACGTGCGAGTGTTAAGAACCACAACACGTCTGAAAATGGCCAGATAAGTTGCTGTACAAACCCCAGGCTACGTTGGTTTGCTAGCGATACTTCCTCCTATATCCTTAGAGCGCGTAGCGAGGAAGCTGTCTTTCAAGCCTCTTCTGGCCGGATATGACCTACCCTGCCTGGACCCTTTACCGTTACTGTTTATAGGCTGCATTAAGTTATTTAATAAACCAGTTTTTCACACTACCAAATATTTTGCTCCCCTTGTTCACCATGAAGCGTGTCTATAGCCTTGTTCGTCCTGAATCGCCTGTTGGGAATGAACCTGCCCTGACCTTGAAACAGTATTCCTTTTAGAACTTCCCGTGATTGATGTGCATCTAAAATTGAAAATATGATGACAACTCCCACTGAACTTCACCAGGAACGGTCCTGGGCTAATCACAATTCCCTGCAACAAAGATTGTAATCAGTGTATTATTGTTCTCCAAATATTCTGCAACATGTCTCTAAATTGTATGGTATCCTGAAGTTACGGAACATAAACAAAAATACATACACGGACTAGCACACACATACACACATATATGTCACACACATACACACACATATATATATATATATATATATATATATATATATATATATATATATATATATATATATGTGTATAGATATATGATATGTGTGTGTATGTTGTGTGTGTGTGTGTGTGTGTGTGTGTGTGTGTGTGTGTGTGTGTGTGTGTGTGTGTATTGATCGCTCGGAGATACGCGCATGCCAATCAACAGCACCACCATTGTCTCAACTATGCCAACCTCGTGCAGCATACCGGCGAGAAGGTCTCGGCACCCGTCGGCAGCGACCTCAGCCACAGGTCTCTCAGCGGCTGTGAGCTGCATCACTGATCACTGGCTCATCAATCACTGCACCAGACATCAGCCACTATCTCCGTGCTCGGGGTCACCACCGTACCCCCTCCCCTTCCTCTCCAGCCACTCTGCAAGCCAGCTGCGACCTATCGTCGTAGCGTTAACAGAGCACGGACTGGGGGTTAGCTGAATTCCATCGCCTGGGGGTGGGGTTAGGAGCGGTTACGCGGCCCGTGCTATCTATTGATATAGATAGTACGGGGCGCGTAAGGCGATCGAGAATGAATAGGCGGATCGAGCTGGTACGACCGGTAGCTAATCCCATGCTCCTTTTACGTCCGGTGTCACAAAGAGCCTGCAACTTGAAAACATCATAGGTGCACAATGTTGCCTTTTGGTGTTCATAGTTGACATCATAGGTCAGAGCAATGTGGAGATGGTGAATTTCTCGAAAGTCACACCATCTTATCAATGTATTGTGCTTCAATTCGGCAAATTTGCTTGATTTAGACGACACTGAAATTTAAATCACTGGATCTTGCAAGTGCGACCGGTGAACATGTTTGCCCATCGATTGGTGATCTTGCAAAATAGACAGTAACACTGTTGCGATGTCGGTGTTGTCAGTCTGCGCCAGCTGTACTTCATGGCCACTGTCGGACTCTGCAGCGGGGGAAAGTTCTGCCACCTGTACCCAGTAAGTATACCCGAAGACCACCGTGAGTAGTGTGTGTACACCTGAGAACACCAGTGGCCAGTATGTGCACCCTGAGACCCCCGTACCCAGTATGCACACCCAGGGACACCTGTGGCCAGTTTGTGCACCCGGAGACCCCCGTACCCAGTATGCACACCCAGGGACACCTGTGGCCAGTATGTACACCCGGAGACCCCCGTGTCCAGTACGTATACCCGGGAACACCCATGCTCAGTACGTACACCCGGAAGCACCCGTGGTCAGTATGTGCACCTGGGCACACCCGTGGCCAGTACGTACGTCCGGAAGCACCCTTGGCCAATATGCACACCCGGAGACCCCCCGTGCCCAGTACGTATACCCGGGGTTACCCATGCCTAGTACGTATGCCCGGAAGCACCCGTGGCCAGTATGTACACCCGGAGAACCAGTGGCCAGTATGTACAACCGGGGACACCCGTGGCCAGTACGTACACCCGGAGACACCAGTGGCCAGTATGTACACCCGGGAACACTCGTGTCCCCGTATGTACACCCGGAGACCCCCGGGGTCACCCGTGTCCAGTATGTACACCCGGAGACGCTCACGGATATTGCGTACATCCGGGTCGTACTTACGACCGTAGGCATGAACGTTTGAATGGGTGTCATTATTAATGTTTGCACCCTCTGTTCGAGCACGTTAAGTCGGTTCTCCGAACACTTGCAGTGCTCGATTCGCTGCAATTGGCATAACTAACGCCATTTGAAGATGTTCGATTATTCAATTGCTGCCGGTGTGGCAACATTGTCAGTGCATAGTGTGGCATACAGACACAATGGGAGGGCATTGAGCGACTGGAGACGACTAGGCGGTGTTCCGGACAGTGGCAGCTCGGTTTCCAGAGTGCCGCTGGTTCCAAAGCCGCGCTTCCGCCCCGTCGATTTCCGTTGGTTGTAGTACAAGTAAAATTAGCAAACAAATAGTGACGAAGAAATGCTACGAAACGCCACAGGCTGGAGAAAAGGCTGGTAAGAAAATAATGTGGCCAAACCTTACTCAGGACGACTATATATGTCTACTATAATCAGAAATACAATATATGTCTGATTAGCATATCGAAAAGCACCAGGTTAGTGCTCGAGCTCCCACAAACTTGTCAAAGCTGCATTGATCATCGTCAGTGCAATGCTAAGCGATTATGGCTAGCCAAGTTATGTGCAGCTATCACCAAGTCTGAGAGGCAGTAGCTGAAAGCACCACGTGGGTAGCGCCGCGTAGAACAAGCACCACGTAGAGACAGATGGCGCACAAACAGCGGCCGAATTAGAGTTCCGACCGCATAAATACCCCACGAAGCATGCTAAGTGAAATGGCCATCCGACTTCGCTCGAGGTCAACGACCACATTTGGCGTTCAAGTGTGCCAATCAGACAGGAGTTCGGCGCAGACAGTGGGCGATGAGGTGCCGCCTGTCGCTTCCGGTTAGGTTGGAATCCCTCGGTGGGCTTCCGCAGCAGCCACGGCAGAACGCCTGACGTGCGTCATTCCGACCCATTACCCAGCCAAGCGGGGCCGCCCGGGAGGCAACAGTTCAACCGTTCACTCCATATCCGCTCCAAATCCACGGAGCGGTCGATGCCGGCGCGCTGACCCGAAATGACCCGGCAATGCCCCGACTGGTGGCCCTTCAGACCTTACAAGGAGAGGCTTTCGGACCTAATCAATCTAGTTGGAAAATTTGCATCGTGTAATTAGTTTCTGATATGTTAGAGCGCGATAGAGAGAGAGGGGAAGAGAGGGGAGAGAGGAACGCGATGGGGACTACCCCGCAGCCGATTCAGGGCCGTGGCACCTCCACATTGCAATGCCCCGTAATGCAGACATGCATACTCAATCTGACCGGATGCGATTTGAAATCATTTATGCATTTGATCCTTTCGTCAGATGCCCGCCGAACGTCGGCCCTGGTTCATACATCTTGATATGGAAAAGACTCTACTCGTACTGTTTTGGTCATTGTCCCACTCTACTCTCTTGACACTCCCATAATTGCGGACGCGCAAGAATTCGACTTGAAGCATCACGAATTGTCATTCTTCATTTCGACTAATATCTGATCATATACTTCATTCATTTACTCATGTATTATCAGACTTCATCAAATTTTTCGTCAGTTTCGTTTATGGATAATAGTATTATATTTCAGTTCGCTTCGTAAACATCTTCACATAATCTGCAGCTCCCTCTAGGCCGCAGTTTGCTAACTGCATGCTGGTTCCCAGTAAAATTATCGTTTTGATGTTATGTACGAACTGAACACTGAAGTGTTGAAGTATCCATGTAATAACAGATCCATCCCGACGCGTACCTAACTGTGGCGATAAGCTTATTTTAACGCTCTGCTCAGAACATCGGGACAGTCTTCCTTCGTCGACAACTCGTCAGCGGATGCCCTCGTCAACAACTCGTCAGCGTCTCCCCTCGTCGACAAATCGTCAGCAGTTCCTCTCGAAAACTTGCCAGCGTCTCCCCTCGTCAACAACTCGTCAGCGTCTCCCCACGTCTACAACTCGTCAGCGTCTCCCCACGTCGACAACTCGTCAGCGTCTCCCCTCGTCGACAAATCGTCAGCAATTCCTCTCGAAAACACAACTCAGCAGCGTCTTCCATCGTCTACAACTCGTCAGCGTCTCCCCACGCCGACAACTCGTCAGTGACTTCCATCGTCTACAACTCGTCAGCGTCTCCCCACGTCGACAACTCGTCAGCGTCTCCCCTCGTCGACAAATCGTCAGCAATTCCTCTCGAAAACACAACTCAGCAGCGTCTTCCATCGTCTACAACTCGTCAGCGTCTCCCCACGTCGACAACTCGTCAGTGACTTCCCTCGTCGACAACTCGTCAGCGTCTCTCCTCGTCGACAACTCGTCAGCGGCTCAACTTGTCAGCGTCTCCCCACGTCAACAACTCGTCAGCGTCTCCCCACGTCTACAACTCATCAGCCACCGTCCGTTGTTCAAAGTCAGTCGAAAGTGAATTGAGCAGAGCAAGGTGACTCGCCTGGACAGGGCAGTAGCTGCACGGCATAACCGTGCGGCTACTGCCTGGCCGCGCCGTATAGCCCGCCATATCCGACTCTATAGCTGCATCGTATAGCCCAGGGGACGAGTAGCCTAGAGGTAAGTTGCTAGTCTTACAATCGAAAGATTGTGGGTTCGAGTCTCACCTGTCGCTACTCTTCGCCCGCGACCAATCGGCGTGAGAGATTGGCGACGCTGCATGACTCAACGGTCGACGTGTCGTAAAACCAATAACCAGCATCGTATAGCCCGGCATACCCGTCATACACTAGTGCTTGGTTCTGCGGCACTCAAGCACAAGCAGATGCTTAATTTGGAGGTGAAAGGTCACGATGAAGTTGGATTAATTCACATGGATGTCAAGAGCTACTTGCCCGATGTGTGGGATTCAAACGTCAAAGGATAACGTTCAGTCGTACGGTTCAGAAGCATGGTTTTGCTTCGCTCTGTTTCTGGATGCATGTTGAGTCGGAGGTCAAAATCAAGGCCGAGGTTAAATACAGAGTATAGTATGCATGACACCCAGAAATTGTGAAGTTGTAAGCTGTGTTGTGTGAAGAAGAAGTTGCGAAGAAGAAAAAACACTATGAGTGCGAACAACAATCAAAGTTAGGAACTAAATCCTGAGATAGCAATATCTTTTCGCAAGTATTTCATATCACTTGACTTTGGCAATCGCTTACGTCTCTAGGACTCTATATTTGAAACTTCGCTGCGTACAATCTTGATTGTGTCCACGAAAGTTGTCGGAAGTGATGTCATTGTCACTTCACCCACGCCTGCCCGAGGGTGACGTCGAAGTTAACATTTTGCCAAGACATGTAGAATTGCTGTCTGCAAAGCTACTGAAATTATCCTGCCGATATCCTTGCGAGACTTCGAATTATTGAGAAAAGCAACTCGCCACTGGAATAAAAAAATGCAGTCTAGCAACTGAAGGTGAATAGAGGTACGGTGCTATTTGTATGAAAAGATGTTTCAGTACCAACAGGTGGAGTTATTAATTTTTTATATTCATACATGCATTGATAGCATGAAACAATTGCTGTTTTCGGGGAGACCACAAATACGCAGTTCCTGTGGTACTACGATGCCCTTCAACAGTTATTCTGCGATAATGCCACCCCTCAGTCCACGCCAAAAAGACAAATTTTAAGTGTTCAGTTCATTACTGCATTACTGGGCACCAAATGATGGCTGTAGACGATCAGGGTGCACATACGTTAAGTGCATGGCAACACGACTTTTTGTTGGGGACCGGTTCCATGCGTTATCACGTACAACGGGCGTCGAGCCCAGATTGGGAAGCATACGAAGGATGGACGACCGTCTGAACACTCGTATTCGTAGCATATGTTAGCTCAAATATTCTTTGAGCTTATGCATAACTAAGGATGCATGCTTTTCTTGGGAAACGTCACATAATACAGTTCACAATTCATGTTCCATCATTCCAGTTTGAAAACTACAGTTCACAGTAAGCAGATCAGCGCGATGAAATATAAATGCATTGCGAACATACCAAACAGGACGCATGGTGTACGCATTTCGTACTGAAGAGAAAAAAAATACGCATTACGTATGGGTAAGGGAAATTTGCAATTGATGCAAAACAAGTGATCAGTGGAGAATCACGCCATTGTGCGCTATTTTTTCACTACACGCATTTTGTGGGGTGCCCACACTAAATCGCGATGTATCTCCGATCGGTACTGTGCAATTGTTTGTGTGCTACAACATGTCATCCGGTATGCGAATCGTTACTGTATTAGAAAAAACTAACGGTGGCATAATTTCCTGCGCAATACAAAGAGAAAAGGTGTTGACAAAATAATTATCTTCCTCTATTTTTTTATTTACTGAGGCTTCGCTTGCAGCCGTTGTGGATGTCGACGACGGCAACGGCATGGCTGGAGAATGTGTCCTGCGTGCTGGCACCAGCGACAGCCCGTTTCGCCGACTCGGAATTCTTTCCGGGTGAGGTTGCAGAGCAATTCAGTGACTTTTGAAGCTCAGATCGGTATTATGCTGCGACGAATTAAATGAATTAATAAGAATTCAACCAGCGCTTGCACGGCTAAACAACGCTTTACGTAGATTCGACAACTGTGCGTTCACTTGGGAAATAATCACGTGCTGGATGTAATATGTGAGTCATATATATACTCACATATTACATCTATATATTATATATATATATATATGTGTGTGTGTGTGTGTGTGTGTGTGTGTGCGTGTGTGTGTGTGTATATGTGTATGTGTGTGTGTGTGTGTGCAGCTCAGCCATAATCTCGAATTTCAGAGACCAATATTCAAGAAAGTCTGAAAACCAAATCATTTATCCTCCTAAATGGGTGATTTCCTCTGGAATAACCCAGATGCAAACACAGGATGGTCTACCTCAAAGACAACCACAACTAGAGCATTATTTCACTGCTGATCAGGTCTAGCCATATGCATAATATACATGCTATTCATGCTTAACCATAGTCTGATATAGCCATTGATCTTCTCCATCACTTGCTTGATCAACTCATACTTGGTGTCTCTATAATCTCATCTTGCAGCTCATCAATTATAACTTGAACGGCGTCTAGTGGTCGGTGACAGCTGTAGTCTATGCCGCTTGACATTTTATCTCTTGAACGAATCCTTTAGATTCTCATTTGAATTGCTAAACTCATTGAGTTTGGCCGGGCGATTATCTAGACATCTCCATCACCACTGACATCTGTATTGATTTCAGGCACCGCAGCGCAAGACATACCAATCCGACGAACTTCGCTGCGAGAAAACGCATGTGCGACAGCTCGAGAACGGCGCAAGGACTCTTGCCACATCCTGTCATTTCGCTGTGACAAGTTTTAAATTAGCCAGGCGCTGTCGTGGATTTTAAACTGCTCAAGTAAAACGTCTGACAGAAAGCTTCTGGTAATATGTCACCAGCCAGTCATGACCCATGATAGGGCCTGGCACGTTGACATCCTCATTCTCCGCCTTATGTTATCAGCAAAATATCCGTCCATTGCATAATACGCCGAAAAATTATAAATCCGTATTTTTTGCAGAATGGCACTGGAGATCTGCGCAAATTGAGGGCTGTCATAACAGCAGCTCGCTTTTATACTCACAAATAATACCAAACTGCGCGATGAATACGGCCGGTGGACGACTCCATGTACACACACACACACACACACACGGAGGGCAAGAGGGCGTACCTATATGTACGAAAAGGCATGTTTCTGTACACAAATGTATATATATGTATATATATATATGTATATATATATATATACATATATATATATATATATATATATATATATATATATATATATATATATATATATATATATATATATATATATATATGTATGGTTTCTTTGCCCAGTTATCCGTTGCATGCCAATTGTTCACTGGGCCTTGTTTTGTGAGGTTCAGTTCATGGTTCGGTGCAGTCCAGTCAGAGCGGTAGTTGAACGGTCCACTGAGGGAAGACCAAATAATACTCATCGTATATTTGGTAGGAGGATCACTCTGAACATTGCATTTCCCTTCGTCAGTTGGGACGGATTAGTGGACAACGCGATCATTCTCATTCTCCAAAATGTTCACCACCACCCAGTCGCCAAAGATGAGCCCTTCCGTATTGAAAAAAAAACATGATCAAATCCTGCACAACCAAGGCTCTTTTTCCCGCGCACCTGATGTTTGGCAGCATACGTGTCGTCTAAGAGACGACTCAGCGATGGGTTCGCTGCTCGGATCGCTGTTCGCCCAGTTCTGCATGTGCCACCTCGGGAACAACGTGTTGGAACAACACAATCAGCGGACATTCACGTAGTTTCGCTATGTAGACGATATCTTTGTGCACATTGCAAGTGATTCCAACCTGAGCTAGCTGGAAGAAGTCATGGAAAAAGCCCTATTTAAAAAATAGTAATCCATGAGCTTGGAAATGGCAACACAATCTAGTTTCGAGTTTTTTTTAAAGGCAATTCGGCATCCTCAGGCTGTTTCCTTGCAGGAAAGCAAAGGTAAAGAAAGCATATTATGGAGTGTGTTTGTAAGCCTTGAAATAGGTTCGTAAGTGCAGGAAGATTAATAGTAGTTTTGGTGGGAATTGGGTGATCATCACCAGCAGTGATTGCAAAAAAACGTATTTTTTGTGTGTGCTCGGCAATAGTCAGTGAGTGTTTTCATTTCGATGGCTGTGAAATTCCAGACAGTGTAGGAGACTATGTGTCATAATAAGTTGTGTGTTATATAGTGTATAATAGGCAAGAGAGCCAGGTGAAGCTGGATAAATGAATCGATCTGTGAGTGAGGTATGTCCTATGCGGATCCACCGACAAGACGAATTCTTGATGTCGGTCTGCTTGAAATGATGCCAAAGGATCAACGACTGGCTTCAAGTTCCGTAAATGTGTATGGCTTGTGTTTTGACTTCATTTTTGGTTTCCAATGTGCCCAATACTCTGTCGAATTGATGATGCAAATGTTGTGGAAGTCCTGTGATGTTTGGTAGCTGTAATGATATATGGCAATGGTGAGAAAACGAAAGTGAAAAACTGAAGAACAGATTGTGAGTTCGAACAAATGACAACCTTTCGCATTGGGTGACAAAGGTAAACGATTGCGGATATAACGGAGGGCAATGAAAATGGCGTGTAATTCGGCGATGAAAATGTAGGTTTCGTTTGGCATGCGGTGTTGATTTCACGTGTAGCGGGAACAATGGTAGTTTCTGTGGGGCTGTCGTCTTTAGAGCCGTCGGTAGAAACAAAAGGAACATGGTGATCACAAGAACGAAGCTAGTAAGCATTTTGTTGGGCATGCTCTGGACGAACCTATGATTTCAATGCCGTGGTCAGTTTAACAATGTGCCGCTCGGACACCTGCCACGGTGGGGTAGTGGGCGCAGCAAGGCAACTATGCAGGTATAGTGCAATAAGAGACTACATACAATGTTTTGTCACGTGAAGCTATAGTAGGACCAAGGAGTTTTATTTAGGCTGGTTCTACATTATTGTGGTGTAAATTTTGGAGAACTTGTAAGGACGCGTGTGTAGGGCAATTTTCTTGAAATTGAAGTTTGCAGGTGGACCCAAGTGTATATTGAATTCGGTGGATAGCTAATGAGAGAATGGCTGCGTCGGCTCCAGGAGAAATAGTGGAAGAAATAGTAACTGCGCTGAGTTGTATGTTGGCAACATACAAACCAAATACGCGGGATATTGGTTGGTATGGTGCCAACAATTCAAGGAGGTGCCGGCACCAGCATAAACTAGCAAGCCCTTTTGGATGATGGTAAGAGGTAAGGATTGGTACAGTCGGTAAAGTGTGTGACAATCGGCCCAGAATGGTGCAGAAGTAATACAGCGGCATGAATTGAGTCTGCGAAAACATTTGTTGTGAACGTGCTCCGGGCGTCGGTAGCCTAGTGGTTAAGCTGATAGTCTGGCACACAAGAGGTCCGTGGCTCGATTCCCCGCGATGCCCTCCCTTTCTGGATTCCTGACAGGGGGTGAGAGGCAGGCGACACCGTACGACCTCAGTTTCTGAGTGCGTCGTAAAGCCACAACCCAATACAATCCAATTGAATCTGAACGTCTTCGATATGTCCATGCATGGAAAGCCTATGATAAAAGTTACTACCGAGAAACTTAATGAAATTTGCAAAGGTTTACCATTATTCCCGAGGTGAAGGAATGTTTCTGGGTTTGGACAGGGATTTAATTTTCTTAATGTCATTGTTGGAGATTTCGTAGTCGAGAAAAGCCACCACACTTCAGGCAACAGTCCTATGCCCTGTCACGTGCGTATTTTTTCGAAATAAACAATATTACTATTTTCCTGAAAATCAAACTGCCCTGTGATCTGCAGAAAGGTAAGTTATAAATTAGCACGCACATTGGCGGAAAGGTCGTTAATTATGATGCCAAATAAAACTGACGCTACGCAACTTCCCTGAGGCAACCCATGTTGCATAAAATATGAATTTTAACTGGCTACACTGCAGTTGATTTGAAGTGGACGAGCACCAGGTAAAAAACCCAATAAATATTAAGCCAAATGTTCTTTGACGCCGACTTGATGAAGTGTGAGGGGTAATGCTTGCTTGAAAACCATATCAAAATATATGCTGATATCTCAAAGTAATGATCCGAAACTTTCTGAGATATCTATCGTCTTTTCACGGTTTGGTATGGTGATTAATAGGGATATTTTTCAGGTCCCATGAAGGACATGAGATGACTATGCTGAATGCAATATTTGCAAGATGAAATGTTTGGTGTGGTTAAGCAAATTTTGGGAAAGTAATAAGATATGTTGACGGGCTTTATGGAAGTATCACTAACGAATGAAATGGAAGTATACATGTATATATATATATATATATATATATATATATATATATATATATATATATATATATATATATATATATATATATATATATATATATATATATATGTATATATATATATATATATATATATATATATATATATATATATATATATATATATATATATATAAAGGGAGACAGGAGGGAAGGAAACAAGTGCAGCATAAGCAAATGATTGCAAAATGAAAGGCTGTTAGCATTCAACTTTTATTGTATGGCGTGACTGTGTTTCGGAAAGATGTGTAGTATTTGTAATAGAGGTTAGAGGTGGAAGCGTTAATGAGTTAAGGGTCTCGGACGGAAATATTTGCTAACATGCGCCCATTGAGCGTCAGACATCCGTCCATTTCCGCAGGACGGCAGCAGCACGCTACAGTTGCCGTCACCGTCGGCACCCGGCCCTTCCGTGGCGGCGGGCGCCACCTGAGGCACCGCCGTCGGCACCCGGCCCTTCGGGGGCGCCCCTGAGGCCGCCGTCGGCACCCGGCCCTTCCGTGGCGGCGGGCGCCACCTGAGGCACCGCCGTCGGCACCCGGCCCTTCCGTGGCGGCGGGCGCCACCTGAGGAACCGCCGTCGGCACCCGGCCCTTCCGTGGCGGCGGGCGCCACCTGAGGCACCGCCGTCGGCACCCGGCCCTTCCGTGGCGGCGGGCGCCACCTGAGGCACCGCCGTCGGCACCCGGCCCTTCCGTGGCGGCGGGCGCCACCTGAGGCCCCCGTCGGCACCCGGCCCCTCCGTGGAGGCGGGCGCCACCTGAGGAACCGCCGTCGGCACCTGGCCCTTCCGTGGCGGCGGGCGCCACCTGAGGCACCGCCGTCGGCATCCGGCCCCTCCGTGGCGGCGGGCGCCACCTGAGGCACCGCCGTCGGCACCCGGCCCTTCCGTGGCGGCGGGCGCCACCTGAGGAACCGCCGTCGGCACCCGGCCCCTCCGTGGCGGCGGGCGCCACCTGAGGAACCGCCGTCGGCACCCGGCCCTTCCGTGGCGGCGGGCGCCACCTGAGGCACCGCCGTCGGCACCCGGCCCCTCCCGTGGCGGCGGGCGCCACCTGAGGAACCGCCGTCGGCACCCGGCCCCTCCGTGGCGGCGGGCGCCACCTGAGGCACCGCCGTCGGCACCCGGCCCTTCCGTGGCGGCGGGCGCCACCTGAGGCACCGCCGTCGGCATCCGGCCCCTCCGTGGCGGCGGGCGCCCGCCGTTCCGGCTGATCCGGTCCGACAGTTGGACAGCTCGGTCAGGTGTGGTGGCCCTCCAGCGGGCCGACGCCGGCGGCGATCCACCAGGCCGGGTCCGAGTCGACCCGCGTCGGAGCGGCTGCCGGGCCGACAGAGAGCCAGAGCGCCGTTACGAGTGGCGCAGTGGCAGCTGCGGCGCGCGCGACACAGCCGTCAATACCGGCCGTCAGCCGCCGCCGCCTGCGGCAGATGGCGTGGCCCGGTGTGCCGCAAGTGCATGCTGATGTCCGATCCGAACACTACACGCAAATGGCGTGCATGCCCATTCATATTCCGCTCAGTGGCAGACGCCCACCGGCTCGAATGCCCAGCTGGTTTTATGCTGCGTTTTATGACGAGAATGGCGTTCCTGTTGATCTGGGAGAGTACATGGGAAAGTAGATCTAGAAAAGAAGGCAGGATCCACTTTGGGCAGAAGATGATTGGCACTCGCGAATGGGGCGTGTACTTCAATATTTGCGCACGCATAGGAGTGAAATGCGTCAACGTTGCACGTCTTACTTTACATTTTTCCGATCAATATGATAATAGTAAATGTCAGAGTACCGACTTTTTTTCGTAAAAACAACCGTAGTAGAGCATGGTGATCGAGGAAATACAGCGAGACCGTGTGAGAACAAGTCGAATCGCACGGATGCAATAGTTAAAAAAATTATTCGATATCTGTGATATTGCATCCAGAGCGAAAGCATCGTAGACAGTTATATAGAGGCATCGAATACAATTATAGATGCATCGTAGACAATTATAGAGGCATCGTAGACAATTATAGAGGCATCGTAGACAATTAGAGAGGAATCGTAAACAATTATAGAGGCATCCTAGGACAATTATAGAGGCATCGTAGGCAATCATAAAAGCATATGACGTTAAAAAGATGCCAGAAATTGCACTAGACCCAAGAAAACGGATGTAAACATCACAAATAATTCAGCGTTGTATGCACCATCAAGGAAGTTGGCATCCATCTGAAACTTTTGCCGCGGAGTTCGGAATCGTAAGAGCTTATCCTGGGAGAGTCGCATATAGCAGCAGAACAGTGTGCTGCGAATCTCTGAAAGGGTTCACAAGGCAACCCAAGTGAAAATTCATCAGAAATCGGCTCACATTCAAGCTTCAAACTTCCTCGTGACACCACCGCTGCCGAGGGGAAGCGAAAGTCGATATGCACGGCCAAAGTTGCTTTGCTTGTCAAGATGGTCAGGCGTCTGGTAGCATTGTACATTAGGTCCGGCGAGGGATGCTATGGAAATGAAAGAGTTTGCGATCCAAAAGAAAGTTCTCAAGAGCTTCACCTGTTGGGTTGGCCCTCGCCAAGACGTACAGCGAAGCAGTTACCATGCTCAACAGAAGTGAAGTGACAAGGTGCGAACGGTGGTATCTATGGCCATAGGTATACCACGGGCGTCCTCCTGCCATTTTTGAGCGCGAAAAAAATATCCACAGAGCTGCTGTGGATATTTATGTGCCTGCTGACAAGACCATAACACGGACTGCATTTTCATATCCAGTCAAATCTGTATCCCTATGAACCAATTCAATGCGTGTATATACCCATACCGGATAAAGGTATCCATCCGTTCTCTGATGTGTTTGGAAAAGTTAAATTTCAAAGACATGGTTAGTTGTAGTAATAAATAGCGTGCATAAAATCAACATGATTACACATTTCAGCTAGTAATACAACGAAAAAAACTGCAGTAATTCTTGCGTCAAACATGGATGACATGTGTAAGTTGTATTAGGTGCTTCATACGCGTACAACATTCCACCAAATTGTGGAAATGAGCTTGTTTTTCTAAACCCAGATATTCCCGAAACATTTACCTTTGGATGTATTTCCCGGAATTTCCTTTGCCTACCATACTCAGATTTAGTTTCTAACTACCTAGGTACTTTGGGCCCGTAAATTTCCTGCTTAAAATAATATTTTCAATAGAGTTCTATAACGTCCCTCCTACCTCGCTAAGGCAATTATTAATTTGTCTGTGACTGCGTCGAATTTGACTATGTTGCGCTACTCTTTATATATGGCAGCATGTGTTCCTTTCCCATTTAATTTAAACGAGAAATAGCAGAAACCTCATTGATACTCTCCTCAGGAGATTGTTTTGTAACATTATTAGCTGTATTCTCGCTTTGGTGGCGCTGATTTCCAATTATCTTGTCCGGATCCATGAATCTTATGTCATCATTTCTTCCTATGTTTAAAAGAAATTTGTCTACTTCAATTTGCTAGAAGCACCGCCTACTTTATGTTGAGGTGCAGATCGACGAATATTTATGGGTGTCATGCTTCTTTTGTCTATATATTTAGCTGGTTTTCAAAAGAAGAGTATTATATGTCGTGGCAAGAACTGCAAAGAATTGTGTTTATCTTAGTAGTATTTCGTGACTATATTTTGGATTAATGCTAATGGTTACGAAGGCGTGAGTTGTTGAAGCAAAATAGCGGGTAAGGACATACTAGTTCACTAATTTGAGAGAAAGGCTTAGTTTGCAGGTGTCAAAGCTAGCCCATTTCCCCTAAGATGTACATTGTCTAACTTTCAATCAAGTGCAAACATTGCATTAATGCATTCGTGTGAAAGCAGAGTACGTTTAGTTCACGTGCGTCAAGATCATTTTATGCAAATGTGTTCCTCTTCAGAAGTCATGCCTGGTGGCGATCAACAATTCCCGACCCAGCCTCTACACCCCATGCATCAACCGGCACAGTTCTGACTTACAATTCACCTCTACTCCACCATCTACTTCTACTGAATGTCAAAAGCTTTACATCTCAGAACAAGCAAGTCAATTCATCTCTATTCGTCTATTATCTTCAAGATACCATTGGAACTTCGTTCCCCGTTTACTCTATTGAAGTCAAATATACTATTATGTACCTCCTCGTCAGCCATCCTCAGCTCGATACTCCTTATTTTTCCTGGCTTTACCGCGTAACCTTACACAGCTACATTTTCTCCTCATATACTACGAAATAGTCTACAAGATCACAGCACACATCACATCACACAGCAGCACATCACATGCAACAAATCATCATTACACACATCACATCACACAGGAGCACATCACAACACACTTCACATCACATAGCAGCACATCACATGCAACACATCACAACACACATCACATCACACAGCAGCACATCACATGCAACATTTTCTTCAAGATCTGTTGACAAACAACATAGGCGGCAGTTTGTGAGACGTTGTTTACCTACAAACGGTGGAGTCCCTAATTTTATATGCTTGCCCGCAATATTTGGCGATTTTATTGTACATGGTCATTTAATATCATAGAGCTGCATCATAGAGGTGATGCCGACAATATACTCAGTAAAGTTTTGGTTGAAAAACAGAAAGCAAGATTGTTTGTGTTCAATGTCCGATGTTCAATTTCCCTTCCGAGAAAAAAAAGTTTGACAGCCAATCCGTTATCCAATCCGCATTCGTTCATATTCACAAAGCTCCATCAGATCCGCTGCGTCATTGATATCAAACATCCACATCGGCACGGATGTCCAACTGGTCCATGCCATACTCCAGGCTGTTGTTCATACCCGACGCGAGCTGGCTGAGCGCACGGGCACAACAGTTGCCTGCCGAGGCCGGCAAACCGTTCGTGACGCACGCACACAAGCCTCTCGCGTGCCACAGTTCCGGCGGTCCATTGAAAACCTTTGGGAAATCATTGAACTGGAAGTGTTTCGAGCAGGGTGGGAACGTTCCTGGCCTGGAAATTGAAGCACGGGATCAGGCGAGCGGCCGTTGAAATGGATCCAGAGGTGTCGCGAGAAGTGATAAACCGACTGTCGGAGGTGGTGCGCGCAGCGGGCGGCCACGGTGAGACTCGCCTCATGCAATGGCGACGCACGAATTGTACAGGTGACGTCCCATTTTAAATGATCATTCTCCATTCCGTGAGAAAATTCGTCCACTTCTATATCGACCCCACGGCAGATCTATTTTACCACTCCCAGAACAGAGGAGTTGCTCAGGGAATAGTTGAATATTTATTAACTGATTTTTAGTGTATGGCAAAGGAAATGACGTTAGGGTGTATACATTTGACGTTAGGGTGTATGTGATTTACTTAATGCAAAATGGATACTGCCTTGATTTTACTCATGACGAAGGTGCGAACAATTCTTTATAAATGTGCATTGCGTGATTTGAAACTTAAGGAAGCAGCACCGAGTTGCAGAAAGATATCGTAATAATAATCGGACCCGTAAAAACTTACATTTAGATCACACACCAGTGGCATGCCATTGAGCATGAGCAATCCTTCCAATGTTTACAATCAAAAGAAATTGCCATTAACAGCTTGCATGCACCATTATGTTAGAATGTTGCATATACGTTCCACATTACTTCAGACAACGCAGAATGAAGTATTTTCACACTGTTGTAGCATAATAAATAACCAAACATGCTAAGCCAAAACCGCCAGCAGGCATATTTTTCATTAGCATGCACCACTTATTAACGAATTGCATAGACTAATAAGTTCGCATTTCGGTATTGATCAAATTTAGGCGGTCCCTTGGAGGTAGAAAACAGATTGGGGAGTCATTTACCGTCGGCCGGCGATGGGTTTGAATCCCAGTGGAGTCATAACGTCTCTGAAACCACATCACACTGGAGCATGAAGCTGAACTGAGTGCGCCTAATTTGGCGGGCATGGAGGGAAAGCATAAAAGGAGGTACTGGTGTGTGGCACGATCGTCAGCAAATTTAGGGAGATAAAATTTGGTACATGTGAAAGGCTACACACACACACATCACTTACTGGAATTGCATCCGCCTACGAGGCTGTTGACGGGCCTCACCCAATCTTCTGCTCGAGCTTCTGTCAGACTACGATTTTGTACAAACATGTCACGCTTTTACAGATCTTTGTACATATATGGAGCACTGTAGTAATGCGAGGGCAGTACTTCGGATGAAAATGCGATCCCCATCTACTTATTGTCTCCGTCCTAAGTCAATATCTGCTCTCTTTGAACGGTTATTAGTTAGTAAACCAAGTTCAATTTCTTGGATATTGCGTGTAAATGCAATGATATTCTCGTCAAAATTAAACACACCTAAATATCACCATTGTGTGTACATGAATCCGCCACTGCTGTATAGCATATTCCCAAAGGCTTGTGCCGATTTGTTAGAGCAGAAATGTCTTTTGAGATCTCGCATGACGCCTGCAACATGCCATGACACCAGGGAGAACAGCAAAGCCAGTAATTTTCCCCCGAAAATTAGTGGTTGGCGGACAACACTGAATACAATTCCCATACCGCATAGTCCCTACTCTGCCTTTGCCATATATATGCTTCCATGCGTAAGTTGTGCTGTGGGTCTTCGGGTACAATTTAAGCAGAAATGCAACCATATGGAGCGCAGCACACCGATATTCTATGGTATGAATGAACTGTCAAACATGAGTATCGTTCCATGGTTGTTCATAAAATTGTTGCTGTCCATTTTATTAATTTTGAAGCCATGAATGGCCAGGACTTGTCACGATGATACGACTGCATACGATCCAACAAACTTGTTTGAAAGCAAGGATCCCGAGATGTCGGAGGAGTAGAATTATACCTAGCACATATGCCCATCAATCGTTTGTTGACGGGCCGCTGCATTCAATTATCAAATCAACTATCGCGCCAAATATGTCACACAGATTACGTTCTCAAGAAAGAAAAACTGCTCGATCCCCACCACCATAAAATATGCATCTTTAGGTGGGCAGCCGGTGACTTTCTCACTGATTGGCATCATGCGAGATCTATGATCTTTGAAAAGGAGGATGCTGAATTCATTCTTTTCATTCTCCTTAAGGAGAATGAACATTTATATGCTCGGGCATTCCACGACAGATATGCCAGTGATTGTCGCCTTCCTTTCCAAGATGTTGATGACAATTTGCTTGTAGTGTAGGCAGGTGCTGCGTATCATCCGACAATGTAATTTTTGGTCGATCCGAACAAGGCTTTTAAGTTGTAGCCTCGGGCAGTTCTAAGACGTCACAGAAGTGGTTCTCTTCAAAGATCTGTATCTTCTACACTGTGGTACACACATTAATTTTCCCATATATGTTTTGGATCGAAAAAGTCCAGCGAATGCATTGGTGGTGGCATTTGCCAAAAATATTCGATTCTGTCATCCTCGGTTATAGTCGGAGAAAATGACTCTGTGACAACTTATTTTATGACTATTCGAAATCACTGGCCAACTGAACTGGACGCATTTCAATTTTTGATCGCAGTTAACATGAAATGTTTAGCAACTCAGAGAACACAAAGCAAGTGCTGTTTTCCCTCTAGACATACTTTCTATGGCGGGGAAATGCTGACTCCTCGCCGCAGCCAGCTGCCGCTGCCGCTGCTGGAATCCTCGTTGACAGCTATGCCTCTGCTACAGCAGCAGAGTTGTTGCTGCTAACGCCTTCAGTGCTCTCGCACGTAAACATCTTAGCATATGACGCAAGCCATTATATTTGAGTAAATACACTCGCCGTGCAGTTTTGTATTTGGCTTGCTATGAGATGCAGTCAGCCAAGGGGCGAGTGTCGCTTCTCATTAAATTTGATATCATACTGAAATATATTCAGCATCATGGCTGTCGATTTGCATACTTCTGATAGGCGTTACCCCTCCCCATGTTGGCTTCCCCCTCCCTATGATTTTCATTTTCAACATGGGATCCTATATTTCTACTACTCTAATCTATTTGTGTCGGCCAAATCTGTTCATGGATTTCCACTTCTACTTCTCCAATGATTAATAGAAATCAACGCCAATGCTCAGCCAATATATCACATGTCCATCACTTCCTTCTGGAACACGTGGTTTACCCTCGCCCTTATTCCTTGTTTACCTGACGGTTAAGCATGCAGTGAGATTACGTTTACATTAGCAAACCAATACGTTAGCTTTAAATGTGGTCAGCTGATCATTGGAAATCAGCGAAAACTGCAAGTGCATCAAAGCGGATGCAAATAAGAACTGTGACATGAAAGTATATAAGCTTGCCCCCTGCTTTCGTATCGAGCCTAAATGGTGTCAGGTCAATGTACTTCTCAATCATCTTATTTCTTGGTTATTTGTATCTGTCGTTCGTGCCTTCCTGATAACCAGCTGACTGACATATTGAGCATGCCTACCGGCGAAAAGCATGTTAAAAATGTATTTCCTCGGAGTATAGGCGCCCTGGAGAACCGGTATTTTAGTGCTTCAGTTGATTCTGCCACGTCCTGTGACCTGACAAGAAATAAAATACGAATGGAAACTCCCTCTCCAATGCGAAACACTTCCTCTTCCAATATGCAGCAGAAGCATGAATTGTGCACTGAGGTCATCCCAATGGAATCCCAGAGCCTGGTCCTGCGCAATGAAGGAAGAATCTTCTGCGACGTCCACGGAAAAGCAATCTAACGTTTCTCTATCAATTGAGGTGCATCAGCCCGTGCTCACGAAAGCGCATACACCAAGCCTCATTGCCAAATATCACTTCTTCATCGGTGTCACGAGCAGATGGTGAACTGGGATAAGCCATGCTTTATTGCTCTCCCGGACACTTTTTCCATTCTTGCGACATGCATTTTGCATGGTCCGTCGCACACACTGCGTGGGCCATCAGCTCAGCTGGTCACCTCTATCGGTGCCGTGATCCGGGAGCTTGCTCACGTCACGGCAAACAGCGGTGCTCCCCAGCGCGAGTGCCGTGACATGGCCGACCCGAGAGCTTACACAGGTCAACACTTATGTCCGGGGCCACTGCCGTTGTGTTTCGAACCACTAACGTGGTGTTCAGAGCCATCTGTGTCGTGTCTGAAGTTCCTGGTGTCGTGTTCCGAACCACCGGTGTCGTGTCCACAGTTCCTGTCGTCGTGTCCGGAGCCACCGCTGGCGTGTCTGGAGTTCCTGCTGTCGTATCCGGAGCTACCGGTGTTGTGCCTGGAGTGAATGCTATCGTGCCCGGATCCACTGGTGTTGTGTCTGTAGTTCTTGCTGTCATGAATGTAGTGCATGTTGTCGTGCCCGGAGCCGATGTTGTGACTGGAGTTTCTGCTGTCGTATCTGAAGTTCATGCTGTCGTGTCGGGAGCTACCGGTTTCGTGTCTGGAGTTCCTGCTGTCGTGTCCGGAACCACCTTTGTCATGTTTGGAGTGCATGTTGAAGTGCCCGCATGCTGCAGTACATGGAGTCATGGAGTGCATGCTTCCGTGAGTTCCTGCTGTCGCGTCTGTAGTTCATGTTGTCGTGTCCGGAGTCACCGGTGTCGTGTCTGGAGTGAGTGCTGTCGTGTCTGTAGTTCATGCTGTCGTATCCGGAGTCACTGGTGTTTGGAGTGAATGCTGTCGTGTCCGGAGTCACCGGCGTCGTGGCTGGAGTGAATGCTGTGGTGTCTGGAATTCATGTTGTCGTGTCTGGAGTGCATGCTGTCGTATCTGGAGTGAATGGTGTCGTGTTTGGAGTGTTTGCTGTCGTGTCTGGAGTTCTGTGTCGTGTCCGGAGCCACCGGTGTCGTGTCTGGAGTGCATGCTGTCTTGTTTGTAGTTCATACTGTTGTGTCTGTAGTTCATACTGTCGTGTACGGAGCCTGTGTCTTGTCTGGAGTGAATGCTGTCGTATCTGGAGTGCATGATGTAGTGCCAGTCGTTGCTGGTGGCTGTCACAACCAGACGATGAAGTAATTGTCGATCGTAGTGGGACAAAGTGCTCTCACGATAATCAATCTCGAGAATCGATGCATAATCGTTTACCGGCTCCGATGTTGACACATTTGGTATAAACATAAACGAGCCCGGTGTTCATTTGTCTTTGTCACAAGCATAACACACCTTGCGCCTGTTTGGCTGGCGCAAGCAAATGTGGACATGAAATCAATCCGCCAAACTACTTTTTCTCCAGAATCTACAACTCACATCAATCCACTTGCTATTTCAGAATCAACAGCTCTCTCGACTTCGGCATTTTTTCCTGCAATGCATCAGACACCACCCCAGAAACCAGGTGCCGTGCTGCTCTGTTTCGCATCAGGCAAATGATCTGCATTCTCAGTCTAAGAAGCATTGCTGTTTCCGTTTAACTGTTGAATGGGGAGCTGCTGTCGTTTAACACGCGCCCCGGAGGGGGGGGGCGAAGTGCGCCCACCCCTTCGGTTTTTCGTGCATAACCCAAATTGTTATCGGGCGATATACGCCATTGCTTGTGTACCTGCTTAGACATGACCGGCGCGTTGTTTAAAGCAAGAACAATGAAAATCGGCAGAAAATTTGTCGAGTTATGGGTCGTTAAATTCAAATCATTTTCTAAGCGCCAGACCACAAAAATCAGCGCTGATGCGCTTCCCATATATTCGCAAAAGGGAAGTGTTCTTAGCAACACTAGCGACTTGTTTGATGTATATTGTTATGCTTTATAGCTTTAAAGTCGTGTTAGGCCACCGAGGTCAAGTCAAGTCAAGTTCATGTCAGGTTAATGGAACCAAATTTGGTCCACTCGAAAGTTGTCATAAATGTCAATGACTTCCATGCGATTGATGCCACCTTGCATGTTACTCCCTACACATCCTGAAAACTACTGTTTGTCGTTGTCGGAGTAGTCGGGCCGGCGGCCCGGTTTCGATAACTGAAGAAGGTAATGACCTGATGAAGTGTTGTTTTATAGCTGACTTGAGGTCAAATGCCGGGTCTAACATCTGTATTGCATCATTAGTAATGTACAAAAACTAAATTATGTCCATTTTGGAGCACTCAAACAAAATCACAGTGATCGATAACAATGACAAGCCAAGCCACGCAAAACCATAAGATTATGATATTTCTACCTCATTTGACATTGAAGATATTGACCTAAGGTCATTAAATTTGCACAAAATAGAGTTAGCTACCGTACCCATCCACCCTGCGTATTTCGTTGCTCCAGCTTTGATAGGAGCCGAGATCTTAGGGGGGCGGAATCCGCCCCCCCCCAGTGCTCGCAATTTTCAGAGGCCCTCCAGTGCGCGTGTTAATATAATTGTATCATCAAATGCTTAGTACGATAACAGTACCCAGCTGCCCGGGATTTGCACCCTCTCGGCTTGTCTTGGGGCGGAGGAGAAGGAGAGGGATAATACCGGCACATTTGGATGAAGAACATTTTTACATACCGGCACATTTTGATGAAGAACATTTGTTTTAATACGTTCGGGTTGGCTTTCAGTAAACACAATTTTGAAGCCCATTATCGGGCTGCGAGATGAGAACGATGCAATAACTGCGTTATCCCGTTATCCGCCGCCGGTGGCGACCAGAAGACATCCATGCCACCTTGTGCCTAGGCATCTGATGATGCATGCGTAGGCATGATTTGATAGCTAAGTTGTACTGTGATTGAAACTTTCCGGTGGACCGATGCAGTTTGGGCGCTCCAGCTTAAACACTCGAGATCGCCTGACCTGGGTGAACACAACGAAGGTCATACTCTATGTTCACATCTGTGCCCACACACACACGCACACGTACACACACACACGCACACACACACACACACACACACACACACACACACACACACACACACACACACACACACACGATATATATATATATATATATATATATATATATATATATATATATATATATATACATATGTACATATTTACATATATATACATATATACGTATAATAGCCAGGATTTACATTTATGGGTGACTCGACCAAAAAAAGAAGCAATATCATGAGACAGACACACAATTTCTGGCTTTGAGTGCTAAACATCTCAATACTTCGTGTTTGCTCCAGCTTTGCTCCAGTGTATTTGGGGGGGGGGTATTTGTGGTTACTAAGGGGAGTGTAACCTTGGCTGCGTCTCTGCATATACATGTGGGTGTGCTTGTGGGTGTATGTGTGCTTATGGGTGTAAATTTGTGTGTGTGTGTTTGTGTGTGTTTTTTTTTGTGTACGAATAATTAGGTTCTGGGAAAATACATAGGCCAGTGAATATAATGATGATATCGTGCCAGTTTCACGGCATACGGCTAAGCCGTGTCGTGGTTAAGCCGACTACGGGTATTAAGTTGCGCTACTGAAGCTTTTACCCATCTAATTACGCTATGTATAGCTACTTACCGCTAAAGTAGATGACTTATCAAATTCGTGGAAGCCCTTTATGGTACGTACAAGCCTTTGGCATGCAGGAGAGGGCAGGATGTGGACGATAAGAGGTGAAAGTGGCGGCTTATGCGGATCAATGACTTCTGTTACGTGGAAGGAACATAAGGTATCAGGCAAAGGAATGTAGGTCCTGCGCATCAATTGTACAGAAGCACAATCGGTACAAAGTCTGCTGCCGGTAGTTGGAACTGCGGTATAGCAAGATTACAATCACATTCTTTAGAGCAAATGTAGTTCGAAAGTTTGTGAATGAAGAAGTGTTAAGCATACTTCCGAGAAAAACAAAATTGGAAGGAAAGTATGTGACAATGTCGTATTCTAGAGAAGAGGAAGAAGGCTGATGGGGGCCATGGCGAACCCCTTAATCAGTTCTGAATCAACAGCTGAGGGAGTTAGGACATTCCACTACACTATCCACCAACTATTCGCAATTTCGCACCTACAAGATTTGTCGTTACCAAATTTGCTTTTTGCCTCTGAACACGACGAGGCCACTTTAAGCTCGACGTAACTAATGGTGGTTCGGTTTTAGAATCCGGCATTGTCTTCATGTCAAATAACATGTGTAGCATTGCCTATGAATAACGCATAAATTGCACAACAGGAAATGCGACTTATTACACAACTTTATGAGGAACAAAAAAGAAAGCACAACCTAAGCACAATCCAAATTTAATCCAATCCAAATCCGTGACCTTGTGGCCTCGTGAGCTCGTGATCTCGTGATCTTGTGGCCTCCCGTGACCCTTGGTCTAGCATTGACCTGGGGACAAATTTGATCCTGTCAAATATTCGCGATAACTTGAATCACGTTGATATATTTCCAAGACATTTTCAATACCTGTCCCTCTATCGATTCGAGGCCTTTTCCCAAAGACAAACTATCTTGTCATAACAGATGAGGCGTGAATGGCGTCAAAGTGACGTTATGTTTACCGCTGTTTCACATAAATGTATTTGTGTACACACATTTACGTTGAAACGGGGCAAATGAAAATAGGCCAAACCTGTAAAGGGAATGCCAAAGACAATTAGTATCTGATAAACATGGTTTGCGGTTGTCTTGTTTAAATATTTCACATTAAAATATCCACATGCCAAAATGCGCAATGTTCATAGAAACGCATTGCGCAAATTCGTAATCTTACATTCGTAGATTACGTAGATTACAAATTCGCAATAAAATGTGAATCAAATTATAAAATTGCGCATGCCAGGTTTATGGAGAACATCCGTTCAAATTTTTAAGCAATTATTTAAAGATGCCAGATATATTGCTTGGCACGCACCGCAGTGCATACCACGACGACACAGTCGAGAGGATTGACAGCTTTGATACTTACTTTGGGGACAATGTGGTTTCGGAGTCCAGTTCTGTTCTCTGATACCTCACGTCACGGCACAATCTATTGCCGTTTGGAATTTTAGAGTTGGTACAGCCGTTTTAGAGATAAGCATGAAGAAGTGTTAGCTTTCCCAAGGTCAGTAGTGCGTGGGTGAAAAACCCGGTCAATACCTAGCTATCCCATCGAAATATATAAATATGACAGCGGAAGCATAAGCGAACATGATTTTCATGCGAAATTGAAAAAGTCGTCCTGATGCGGATGTCCGATATCGCTGCCGATTCTTCGTGAGAGCGATTTTGCGCTTTCCAGGCTGGACGTCTTTCGGGGAAGCCTTGAGTAGAGTTTCTTGTAAGAATTTTGGCATGCGCAGAGGCATAAAACTTTCAGTGTCATTTTATGAATCTGTTTTGCATACCTCGCGGAAATTTCAGATCAAGATCCTGAAATTTCATGGACATGGGATGGATCAAATTGTGTAAGATCGGGCAGCGATAATGAACAATTGTCAGGCAATACGCATTTTTTCATGTCGTAATTAAATCATGTTCGCTTGTATTTTCGCTGCCAAATATGAGCTAGAAATTTGTCAAATGGTGACCATTCAGAACATCTACAACAGTTTAATACCATGCTCGCGTCATGGTGCCCCTCATCAAGGGGATGAGGTCCCGTGTACTGCAATATACACGGGACGCTAGTAGTGGTGGGAATGGAAAGGTTTTCGAGAACCACACGCAACCAGAATTATCCCCTCCCCCCCCCTCCGGCACGACCAAAGTGGATTTGGCGGTCGGCCCCGCGAGGATAAGCAAAGTTTGAAAGTCCATTGTCGCAATTGTTGCAGACAGTGTCGTGACTGAACTCAGTGCAACGGCATAATATTGCATTGGATCATCTGGTGGTTGCATACAGCATGTAATGAATGTCATCAAGCACATGATGCAGTCTGGCCATAGTTGGATCAGACCCAGGCATGCCTGGGTCACCAGAATTGTTATTGTACAATTGTATCATTGTATTGTGTTATTATACTATATATATATGTACATCCATGCATATATTCACATATGTGTATATACATGCATATATATATATATATATATATATATATATATATATATATATATATATATATATATATATATATATATATATATATATATATATATATATATATATATATATATATATATATATATATATTTACATATACATATATATACTTCTGTATATGCAGATACCATTGTATTTCGCATTGTTACTGTATGATTATTACCTCATTCCACTAGCAGGACGTCAGTATTTTCAGTAAGGAATTAAGACAGCGACTTAGCCGTCAATATCTGACAAGTAGTAGGTCGCTTCAGATTCAGACGCTTCAGTATGTGGCTCGCTTTGCCATACCACCAGTACCGTCGTATGTCCCCCTTGTCAGAGGTGAAGCGGTATAGGGGCTCCACGCACATGAACACCAAATATCGTGCTGGTCGTGGCGGATATTTACAAAAATATTCTTATACTGAGTGGAGCAGCCATCGCTGAAATATATTTGGGTATTGGAGCTCGGGGTCGAATCGACTGAAGTAAGGTACATTTGTGGGCAGGACACAGCTTAGAACCACGGGAATTCCCTTCGGAATAAATGTGTACAACATTGTCGTATTGTGCCGTGCGCCATTCGAGATAAAGACCAAGTTACACTTTAGTGGTGTGGTTTTCCGCCCTTCTTCCATTATTCGACAAACCGGTGAGCCGTGCACCGGTGTCCGTCCCAAGAATCGTCTGGGATGGACGTCGCCACGGATGTCGGAAATGGGAACGAGGGGCTCCTTAGGTGGATTTTTATCCGTCCAGCACCATAGGTGTAGTGCTAAATTACATGAAGCCTGGGGGACGAGTCCCCCAGTCCCCACGGCGGCAACGCTCGTACCATTTCACAGCCTCCTTCACAACGAATAAGCACGCTTCCGCGAATTCTCCTTTAATTCTCCTTCATTTTCAGTATCATCCTCCTTCACATATGCAAAGCACCTGACCGGTACCTGTGCCACATGATGCTGACTCGTCAGATGTATGATTTGTTGGCTGCCTACATTAAGTACCTCGTTTGTACCTTCAAAATTGTGTACCAAAGTGCAACGATCGGCACTTGCCAAGTACCTATGCTTAATTTGATGATCGGGCTCGTCATTTTGAGCAAGTCACGGCTGTTGACGCCACACGCCGAGCATCGCCTCATCTCGGTTTGGTACAGTACCTAACCGAATATTGCATCGTAAACAGCGCAATTTTAGATTAGGTGCTCACTATCGACATCGCAGCAGAGGCCTGCGTGCGGAAGGGCATCATAGACTCAGGCCATGACGAGATCCAGGCTTTGTTCCTTCTGCCGAGGCCATCACTTCAAGCTGTATCAAGGTCGACTGCCCATGACTACGAGAGAGCAGATTTTGATTCATTGCGACGCTGTCGGGAACTTTTACTGTGGAACGTGCTGGATAGCTTAGAAGTGGAAGTGCTGTTGAGATGTTGTACTCGTTAATCGAAACTGCTATTCGTGATCATGTGCCGGTCGTGATTCCTCGCCGTAGACTCCTGCCCTGGTTTGACGGTGAGGCCAGGCGCGCACTAGCCGTGAAAGAATGTGCACATCGTCGTATGAAAAGGCACCCGGGTGACAGTGTCATTCGGCGCGATTTTACAGACAAACGCGACTTCTTCAAACGTCTGATCGGACGCAGCTACTGCAGCTATCTGAGGGGACTAGTGGATGATTTTAAAACGAACCGAAAGCGTTACTGGTCATCTTTAAAATGTTTTAAAAGGAGTGTTTCCGTTCCGTTTCTGCTGGACGGAAACACGCTAATCAGCGATGACGTCGGACGGGCCAATCTGCTGAACAGAGCTTTTTCAGCCAAGTTCACAGTACGTAATGTAGCCCAGTACCCACTAGTATAGGACTACGGATTGTCTGGACTTACGGTCCTCATTGGAACAAATACATATGATTCTCATTGCACTTGACCCGCACAAAGCATGTGGACCAGATAATATCAGCGCCCGAATACTCCGAAAGTGTGCTGATCAATTATGCCCTCCGCTGTACAAAATGTGTAGCCTTTCTCTCAGGCAGGGAAAATTTCCGAACCGGTGGAATATGGCAAACATCACACAAATATATAGGAAAGGCAACCTGAAAATTCCGACAAATTACCGAGCCGTTTCACTTCTTTGCCTGTATGGCAATATTTTAGAAGAGAAAAAAACACATTCGCAATGTTTTCAGTGATCACATTTTGCCAGACTGACTGACACACAGCACGGTTTCATTCCAAAAAGGTCATGTACTTCAAACCTGACAGTTTTCATGAGACATGCCTGGGACTCGATCGCTGTTGGTTACCAGACAGATGCAATCTATACGGATTTCTCTTCGGCTTTCCGAAGTGTCAACCATGAGCTGTTTATTTGCAAACTCGAAAATGCATATTATGTTTCAGACAAAATTATATCTCTGACTCGCTCATACCTGACTGGTCGCCGGCAGTAGGTGAAAGCCAACGGGTCGGTCTCGGACTGGGCTGATATCATTTCCGGTATATCAGAACGGAGCTTGCTGGCCCCTCTGTTATTTGCCATGTTAGTAAACGACCTGACATCCAGGATTGACTCAGAATGTCTAATGTTTCCTGATGACGTTAAATTTTGTTATGATGGTAGTGTCTGTGGACGACGCGACCCGGCTGTAGAAGGATATAGATTCCCTGTGTAAGTGGTCCACAGACTGAATGTTATCCTTGAACCCTCAGAAATGTAGGTCGTTCACAATGACTCTCCATCGTACTCCTGTGCGCTTCAAATATAAGGGACATGATACAGCGCTGCACCATGAGACTGTGAGACCTGGGTGTGCACCTGGACAGTAAATTGACATTCGCACAACATGTGGCACAATCTGTGTCATCTGTGAACCGAGCTCTCGGACTGTTTATTAGATCAATCCAAGCAAGGGTTTCTGGAAGCAAATTTTCGAAAAATTGTTCTGTTGGCGGCATATAACGCGAACATTAGGTCTCGCCTTGAGTATTGCTCCGCCATCTGGCCAGACGCAGCCACAACACAACTGACCACGATTTACAGGGTAGAACATGCATTTGTATGTGATTAGTTCAACACTGCAGTGCCATAACTCGACAGGAATCTAAACAAATGAAAAAGACAATGACTTAAATTGTGTCTGGCTTAGCTGAACAAATACCATGACTTCCAGTCAGCAAAACAGAAGCTGTTTATGCCTAGTTCCATAATTGACATTCGATAGTTGGCTAAACTGCAAGCTGCATTCCAATGTAAGTACTTGATAAATGATGGATGAATAGCAAGCCACGTTTATTTTAAAATGTGAATATTGCACATCTCCCATAAAATCATTGATTAAAAATATGGAAATACATAGATGCAGTTGAAATGAACGTTTGTATTGTAAAAGTTCCGCAAATGCCATAGCATACCTTCAAGTAGTATCGTGATGGAACGGAGTGGGTAAGATGCATGCTCCAATTACTGCAATATATTGATGATGTCCATGGAGATACTGCAAAAAGGATGGAGATAATGTGAAAAGGGATGACTATTAAATGGAAAATTGAAGTGATTCGTTAGCTAGAATGCTGTTATATGGAGAACAAGGATTGTTGGTTTAATTTATACATGGCATGTTCCGCATATTATTGAATTTGACTGGGCTTGTGAAATGAAATACAAGTACACTACTGCCAGGGTTTCTGCTTTTTCTTGCAAAATGTAATAGTAGTCTGACACTATTTTGCTTTAGTGTATTTAAGAGACAAATGTTCCATACACTTTATCTTCATGAAGCAAGGTTCTGATTTTTTTCTTAAAGAAAATGTATGCCATGTTACATTAGGCTTGTTTTTTTTAGTAATTTCTTAGAATAAATTACTTGAATTTTGTGCACTTTTCGAATGTGTTTCCACATAGGGCTGAGTTATGGTAGGTTGACTGTCACTTTTTTGCATTCATTTTCTGCTATATTGTTCAACCTCAAGCCCACTTTGGTATTATTTTGCCAGCCAACTGAAAAGTACGCATTTGCAGAGAAAAGGAGTAGCCATATCAAGTTGACCACACGCATGAACAGTGTGCTAGAAAAAGAAATTGAAGACTTCAAAAATTATCTCAAAGCATAAATTTGCAACATGTTTTGCCATCTTCAGCATGCTGAAGTCAGCTGGAAAATGTAAATTAGCTTCACTTCATGTTCATATTAAAGGGCTGTGGACATCCATGTTTCCGACACAATGAGTACTAAAAAGTAAAGTTCCCATTTTTATAAAAATGCTTCATCTGTTTTTGGGAGTTTTCACAAAATTGGAAGATATAATCACCGTTTTTAAGCCAATCTATGCTGTGAAAAGCGTCAACGTTCACCTTTGAGGAAAGTACTCTGGGTCCAGTCTCCCCTCATCCTTAGGCGTGCCCACGCCTATCCAAATACTCGTACCCCTGTCTACCAGTGATGCACAAACATAGTAATGTTCGTCACAGCAAGCGGAGTCACTAGCAGAGATCAGCGGACTGTCTCGACGTGCAGAATCGCTCGACAACGTGCTCATCTTGTCGTTGGCCGTCGAGAGGCCGACGAACATTGCTTCTGACTTACTTGCAGTTCCATTTGTATACATCGGCACAAACAAGACTAACAGAGTCGTATTCTGCGATCCATTTGCTCCTCACGATCGAATGTGACCCAAGCTAAAACTCTCGCGATTATTTTTGACTGGCAGCTTCCCAAATGGAAGCTATAATGGATGACAGTCAAGCATCACTGAGCTCTAGATATGTGACGTCACAAATAGTTTGACCAATCACGAAGTGTGACATTCTGAGGTGCTTCTTTGAATTATTTAAATACCTTAGGAACTTTTAAGAAACAAATAAATGCCGCCATGGTCTTTACAATAAAAATCGCCGTGCAACTTGAAGACAATACGATCTGTCCGCACATGAAACTTGTCCACCACTCGGCTGGTGCACACGATTGGTGCGATAGCCTTGATGTTGAGGAAGATGTTCGTGAGCTCTACACATGTTGGGCGTTCTGTTCAAAGTGCCCATGTGGACTGCTACAATCGACTGTTTCCTCCAGAAGCAGTCGATGTTATAATGTCTTCGCTGTCAAAGTTGTCATGTGGATGGGCTAAGTTTCATGGAAGACCGCAATGTGACGAGGTCACGGGGGCACAAGTTCAAATATAAAGTCTTTTTAGTGGAATGTCTTCCTTAATCCTTATTCTCAAATGTTTTTAATACTTTCGGTTTTGTGGAATGGTTTCCTTGATCCTTGATCTCAAAGATGCAGAACACTGTTCCTTATCCATGCGATGTCCGTTGTAAAACCTTAGCCCATCCTATTTGACCGAAATGCGATGTCGGGGGCAATAACTCATACACCGTTAGTCTGATCGCGCTGTAATTTGCACAGGCCTGTTCAGAGCCTGGACATATTAGTCTCAATCATGTTTGTGGGGGTCAAGTGTATTGGTCGATTTGTAGTTGAATGCCCCAATTAGCTGCAGCCGGAGAAAATATGTTTCCAATCCGTCATCAGAGAACGGATGTTTCACAATCTGTCACCAGCGAATGAATGGTTTCCAATTCGTCACCAGCGAACGGATGGTTCCCAATCCGTCACCAACGAACGGATGGCTTCCAATCCGTCACCAGCAAACAGATATTTCCTGATCCGTTACCAGCCAACGGATGGTTCGCAATCCGTTACCAGCGAACAGATATTTACCAGCTTGTCACCAACAAACAGATATTTCCCGATCCGTCACAAGCCAACGAATGCTTTCCAGCCCGTCACCAGCAAAAGATTGGCTCCAAAGTCGTCACCAGTAAGCAGTCGATTGTAACAGTCACAGTCGACAGGGGCACTTTGAACAGACCGCGCGCCACATATAAGGTTTGAGAACATCTTACTCAACATCAAGAGTATCGCACCAATCGTGGGCCCCCAATCCCAATCGAGTGGTGGAACACCCATCACATCCTGCTATATCACATGGACCTGCTCCCCATTCTTAAACCTCCAATACAGATATGGAGATCATATACAAAGACAAAACATATTTGCATAGTTTATGTGGTGGACGAATGTCATTTCTGGTGACGAATAACGTAATGTGCCTTTCGATGAGGCTGACAATAGTCTGGTTGTTCGAGTGTATGTGAGCTGCGTTCGCAGGTATGTGTGATGCAGGGTGATTTTTACGTTGAAGATGGAAAGACGTGGTGAGGAACTTCCGACAATGGACGTTTTCGGGGAGCGACATGAATGGTGCTTCAGTGCTCAGTGGGCTACTTGTTCTGGCCGTTGTCGATGTCCCATATTGAAAATTGCTGAGGGGGTATCTAAATTCAAATGTAGTCTGGATATGGCCATGCCGTGAATAGAATGTCTCTAGAAATCCTCATGAGCTGTAGGTAGACATTTACACCATCATTTATATTGCATGCTTAAGAGACCTCAATACAAATATCTGTTGGACTTTTGCGAGCACTTGACATTTATTTGCACACCGCTTCCAGATAAATATTCGGTAATAGAACATTAGATACCAAGGGTAGTAATGGATAAATTGAATATTGTGTCAAACCTCGCCGGGCCTAGAATTCGGGCGGAGCGATTCGGAAATCCGACCATCGTCTCCGTGGTTCTCAGCGAGAGCGGAACACTGAAGCACGGTAGTGCTTAAAAACGTAGCAAACCATGTCTGACAGCAATTTCGCACGCCTTGAAGAACACAATTGGATCAGGTCGCTCAAGACAGCGACCTATTGCCCATTACCTTACCTCAAGAACAGAAGAAAATGTGCATCTCATCCCTCATTAAATGTATTTGCATACACTGCCAGGAATTGTTTATTTCGATAAAACTAACAAAATCGGTACCTCGGAACATCCAGCACTTTGTTATTGATGACATCCTTTCACTATAATTGGTTTCTGTTGTCAAAATCAGAAAGGTCAATGCAACTAACCCCTTCAGTGCGATGCAACTAACCCCTCTGATCATAAGCGCTTATAAGTTTAGATGTGGTCCGACAAAATGAACCACCATGACTTAAATGATGAGATCAACCGTGACTTCATGAGTGACCATTGTCACGACACTTGTTCACAAATCCAACATTCTTGATTGCATTCCTTCGGAATCGGCATACACTATTTACAAGAGATTCTGCTTTCTCTGGTTGCCCATACTTTCTGGTCATCCTGGGGAGGGGAACATTTTCCACTGCTCTCGGCCGGGCGAAGGGCTATTTGAAGCACGGCTGCACGCACGTCAATAAAGTATTCATGGCTGTCAGTTGGTGCGTGCTTTGTGATTGGGGGCACAGCTTGTGGTGAACATCGTGCCTGCCTCAACGCTAACCGGTCAGTGTGGCACACGACCTCTGCTGAACACCCTGTCTGTCGTCTGTCTTAACACTTACCAGTCAGTGTTGCACACAGCTTGTGGTGAACACCGTGCCTGCCTCAACGCATATTGGCCAGCGTGGCACGCAACCTGTGCTGGGCACCCTGCCTATCTTAACACTCCCCAACCAGTGTGGCACACAACTTGTGTTGGACACCCCGCCTGCCTCAAGACTCACCTGTCAGTGTGAGTGCCGTCAGCACGGCCACCGTCGCCGCTGCACCACCGAGCCACGCGTACATTATTTATCACCGAGGTGTCACACCATGGTGCGTCAACGGAGGTGCACTAGTCACAGGCGACGTCGCACGTCGCACGTCCTGCCGTCACACATCTACGGTAGCGAGTCCCACTGCAGACCGGCCACAGGTCCACTTCGGACCGGCATCAAGCGTGTTCCGGACCGGCGGCACGAGGTCGCCCCGCTCCGCTCCGGACCGGCGGCACGAGGTCGCCCCTCTCCGCTCCGGACCGGCGGCACGAGGTCGCCCCGCTCCGCTCCGGACCGGCGGCACGAGGTCGCCCCTCTCCGCTCCGGACCGGCGGCACGAGGTCGCCCCGCTCCGCTCCGGACCGGCGGCACGAGGTCGCCCCGCTCCGCTCCGGACCGGCGGCACGAGGTCGCCCCTCTCCGTTCCGGACCGGCGGCACGAGGTCGCGCCGCTCCGCTCAAGACCGGCGGCACGAGGTCGCCCCGCTCCGCTCCAGACCAGCTCGAGCGCCAGGTCGCTCCGCTCCGCTCCGGACCAGCTCGGGCGCGAAGCCGCTCCGCGCCGCTCCGGCTGCCGACGGACCGACGGAGGAACTGCGGCGCTCAGGCTCAGCCCCGACGCGTCGGCCCCGACGCGACCGGCGCCTGTCGTCGGTGGCATCGATACGGCGCCGCCGCTCCGTCGCTCGGCTCGAGCCGGCCAGTGCGCCAGAGTGCGGCGCGTGCAAGCGGTGTGGAGTGTGGCGCGTCCGCACGCCGCCGCCGCCACCACCGTGTGCTGCCAGTCCACTTCACTAGCCTGTTTCCCTTCTCGCCGTCATATCGGCCCCTCTGTCCACCTGCTTCCGGCGCTAAAGTGCGTGCATACGAGGCGGGTGCAATGGCGGAAGCAGACAACCTACAGACGATGCGACTGCAAATGAGTAGACTGTCTGGAGACGTGGCGGCTGCAGTGGTGGGAGTAGACTGCCTACAGAAGAGGTGACTGCAGTGGTAGGAATAGACTGCCTACGGTCGCCGGTATACACTTTGTTCGCATAGCCAGAGATGGAAGAGAGAACACGTCGGGGGACAGGGAGACAGGTAGATGCGATGGGAATTGTTGATAGATACACGGAAAAGCGCAAATGGAGATGGTGGATAATGAGAGAAGGAGGAAATATCAAGAGAGCAGGAGAGATAGAGAAAGAGAACGTGTAAAGAGGAAGAAAGAGAGAGAGGGGGGGAGAGAGAGAGCGAAAGAGAAATAGTGAGATAGATAGAGATAAAGAGACGAGAGGCAAGAGAGGAGAAAACACTGAATCAGAAAATGAAGCGAGAGAGAGAGAGAGAGGGATGGACGAACAGAAAGAAAGAGAAGGAAATGGAGTGTCAGTCATATCGGTAATGTCACGATGCAGGATGCGCGTGACTCTCGCCACCACGAATCCGGCCATGTGTTGCAGTGAAGGATATAGTCAGCAGCTACACGACAATTCACTGCAAAAGTTGGCTCGGTGTTCCCAGAGAGCGAGAGCAAGCTTCTCGGAATGGCGAGCGGAGGACATTGGGATGATTTAGTTGGTGAGAAACGTTGAGCTGGAACGACCGCAGTATTAAGTGAATGGCTGCCAGATAAGTTAGGTGGTGTTCTACTGCGGTGGCCGGATGGACGGCTTCTTTGCCGACAGCGCAGTGAAGCTAACGATATACTGGCCACAACTGGAGAATGAACACTGCACGCGGTGTTCGGACTTCGATAGGTGACACTATCGGTCGCCGGGCCGTGGAAGCGGGTGCCCTAAGGCGGGGTTTCTGGAGAGCCTCACTCAGGTTTTCCGGAATAGTTGCCAAATGATCAGACGCAGAGACAACAGAGTCAATCCGTATGAATCTGAATAACTCGTACAAATTCCAGGGTCATGTTATGCAACCAAAAAGGTTTTTCGTCTACGGCTTCCCATCCGCTGAACGGAACGCGAATTAATTTTGAGTCCCCTTTGATGAGTTTTTGTTGCATTTTCTTTTTCTTGTCATGTCACAGGGCTATGGCGCCATAAAGGGAACGACCTCCGACCATTTTCTAAAAACAAAATCCGGATTACCCCATTATGACATGATATTGTGACCCAATACGACACATTGTATATGGTTTAGGCTAATGGACGACGGGATTGATATTCGGACATTGTCACTGTAGAAGTTCAACGTCATTCAAGATAATTGACCTAATTTAACAACGGATGACCTTTTTGTAGCTATAAATTTTATCTACGTTTGTGCATGTATTCATCCAAGGTAATGTCCTGCATATAATTCCAACGTCAGTTTTACCTTGTAATAGGCAAAGTATTGATTTTGTCGAATATTTTATTGTGTTTTGAAATGCTGGGTCGGATCTTGGCCTGACCTGGCCTGTGCTTTATGCTTTAAATAGAGCTTGAGGTATGTCACTGCATCCGTAAAACACCGGCAAGAACACCATACTGATAACTAGGGGTGTATACATTTATTGCTGTTTTGGAAACGTCTGCAAATAAATTCGAGAAGTCTCGATTTGTTATATGCCAATTTAACTTGACCTACAGCTTCACCTCTGATGTTCAGCTGTACATGTAGTACGGTAATCGTGATGTCTCTTTCCACATCATACACTCGTTTCTGTTTCGTCCCTATAGCACATTTCGTTTGGAAACCCTAGTGGATCGCATTCGCCCCCCCTCTCCCCGATCCATCTACCACCAGCGAACTCGCAAAATGTCGCGCAAGAGCCAGGGTTGATGCAAAAATATGGCAAGATGATGCAACGATACCAATTACGCTCCATACTATGACCATATGTGCACAGGTTGCGGACACGTTAGTGACAAGTTTTGTACATGCTAGTGACGAGTTGTGTACATGTTGGTGACGAGTTGCCACTGCAAGCGACGTTACTGACATTCGTTCTGCCGTCTTTTTCCAAGTGTGTTATATGGTGCACAACGTTTCGATGAGCTGATTATGCCATCGCTGTCAGATATGTCTCCATCTAGACACGAGTTACACAACATTTCAGCTCAGCCGTATACGCCAGAGCCATTTGGCGCTGACGAAATTCAAGCCAGACATGATATGATGTGATGTGGTGCTCGGGGCTGGGGCGAATAGAGCCGGGACAGATATACTGGGTCGAGTCGTGTCGGCTGGGTCGGGTCGGATCGGCTGGGTCAAGATGGGTCGGCTGGGTCGAGTCGGATCGACTGAATCATGTTCGGGTCAACTGAGCCGAAGCAGGTCGCTCAGGTGAACATTAGTCGTTGTACACAAGATGAGACTCACCTGAGTTACTGTGTCACTTCGAAATAGAGTCATAAAATAAATAAAAAGTATTGTAAAAATGTCAAGCACAATGCACAACATAGGCATGATATGCAATGCTTTCATTTGTGCAGAAATATACGTATCCTCTGCAGCACGTTTGGTACAGTCATGCTATAGGACCACTACACCGAAGCATCTGATGAGCCAGAATTTGAACAGAACTTTTTCACAATAATCTTATTGTGTGGGTATAGGTTGGCATGTGCTTCCAGAACCGCTTTATGTCACTGCGCAACATGAATGAACCCGTCCCGTCTCGGAGGGTCTTGAACCGCCGCCCCCTCAGGTCTTTCGCGGACAGTGAACGAACAGCACGCGGCAGCGCGACAAATTTTAGCGTACCTTTTTCTACATCAATTTGGCATGTTGTATCAAAATTTTGAAGTCAGGTCATTTAGGATTAACGAGTTAGTCAAGCTCAAGTGAGGTCACCTAAAAAAACATTCGACCAGTGGTCACGCTTTAACGGATACAGATATTTTAATGAAACTTTCAGTGTTCGCTTATCTTTAGGGATGCAACAAAACGTACTAGAGACATGTTTCATTTTTTCCGTTTTTGACCACATATTTTGTTTGCATATTTGCCTATTACGGTTCCAATCTAAGATTCTAGCTAAAGTAAGCATTTTTTATTAGGGCAAGTTGACTTCCAACGACGTTTCACGATCTGCTCTAATTATTCAAAAAGGAAAATTAAAGAAAACTTGAAAACTCAAAATTTTGCTATGTCAAAAAATCACATTTTTATTTTGGGGAGCCAAAAAGCTGTATGACCCTGGTCGATTTCGCTGTCCTTTTTTGATTCAATTTTTTCTCTCAAATATCCCCAAAATGAACTCCCCAGAGCCAAAAACATAATGTAGGTCGTGAAAAGTCGTGGAAATCTAACCCCCCCCAGTGACGTCACTTTTGGGGAAAATTGTTTTGGGGATGGATCCGAACCCTACTTGTCGAGCGCTTTCCGATGATACCTCTTTTGTTTTCGTGCGATGCTTAGTTTGGATTTTAGAATGGGGTTACTATCCGCCCCCCCCCCCCTCTCCTGAGACGAGGTGTGAGGATCTGACCAAAAAGACGACGCGGGTTAAAGTACTAAATTGTGTGGCTTATGACCATTATTTCTGCGTCTATGTTTGACATCAACATAAGCGCATGATCCCAAGTGCACGTAAGGGTGTGCGTGCGCTTGGACAAGGGTGCACTGGACTACACGGCCATGCGTCCTGGTTCCACGCATTCATAGGCAACTTAAGCATTTTACGTGAAGTTCACATAAGTTCGTAGGCTGCTTGATGGGCCACTAAGATTAAAATCGTGTTATTACCAGCCAATAGCTCAGTGCATACCTGGTGGTCACATATTGCAGAACATGGAAGTCCAATAACACCAATACATTAACCCGTCCCGTCTCAGTGGTCTTTTTATGCACCGCCCTCCCTCCTGAGGTTTCCTGCGGATGTGCCAACACCGGCGGGAAATAGCATCCCGAATTTTTGTGCACCTTTTTCACATCAATTTCCTATGTTGTGTGAAAATTTTGGGGTCAGTTATATACGGTCAACGAGTTATTCAAGGCCAAGTTAGGTTAGCTCTAAAAAAAGTTAAACCGGTCGTCACGCATTCACGGATAAAGATATTTGAATAGAACTTTCAGCGTTTGCCTATCTTTAGGGATGCAACGAAATGCATGAGCGGATTTTTCTTTGTCGTCTTTGATGACATATAAGTTTTGCGTATTTGCCAATTAGGGCTAAAATGGAAGATTCTTACTAAGGTAAACATTTTATGAGGGCAAGTTGACATATTACAGGTCTTGCGGCCCGCTCTACCCCTTAGAAGGAGAAAAACTAAATACAATGGAAAACTTAAAATTCTGAAAGTTTCAACAAACAAATTGCTGATTTTTGTGGCGGAAAAATGTCATGACAATGGTCTAGTTCGCCCTTCTATTCTGATTCCAAATAATTTCATTAAAACATATTCCCAAAATGAACTCTCCAATGTCAAGAACATGTCAGTCGTGATCACATAGACCCCCTAGTGACATTACATTTGGGGATTTGGGGGCTGGTTTCTGACCCTACTCGTCTAGTGCTTTCCGAATGATGTCACTTTCGTCTTCGCACAACGCTTAGTTTGGAATTTAGAGGGGGTATAAATGACCCCCGCCGAGACAGGGTGTGAGGTTCTGACCGGAAAGACCGGCTAGCGCAATAACATCGATGTATTAACAAAACTACACCGATGCATTAGCACACTGCAAACTGTCAGTACGATTGGACCGGATTCAATCGCCTACGTGCTCCCACACTTCACTATCGCAAGCGCATCAGGCGCGGCCTGATGCTCTCATTCTACAATCTGCATTTCGTCGGATGCAGGCCCGACAGTTCTGTGCGGCTGTGAAACCATGACGTTCGCCTAATGGCGGCCCATTTGTCATCCGGAGCCGGCGCCGAGGCTGGATCATGCGCGCCACCGGGCCGGCGGCGGGAATACGGCCGACTGCGAGCGCGGGCCGCCCGCCGCCCCAGCCGTTCCATCGCCGACAGGGAGGAGGGGGTGTCACAGCCACCGTCACCGCGCGGCCGCCCGCCGTGGGCACGACACGTGTCTACGCCCACGGAACACTGCAGCGCGCTGTGTCGGAGCTGGGGCGCGCATCGACCGGAGGCAGACATGCTAATGGTATGCGTGGCAGCTGAGGCAGGATTAGGAACATATCGGTTACGGTGGGGACGGTGCGGACGGGGGGCGACGATGATGGATGGTGGGACTAGCTGCATCGGGCCAATTCGCGAAAGTCCCCGCGGGGACTGACACCAGTGCATGCGCGGCATATTAGTATTTTGTGCGATTCTGAATTAGCGTAAATTTCTTTGTTTACATGAAATGTTGGCGATTGTTCCTTCATCGTTTACTTGTAGTTTGACACGCGCAGTAGAAGGGAAGGGCCGGGATGGGAATCCTATCGCCTCGATTTCACAAGTAGTGTCAAAACACTTAGAAAGTGTTGATTTATTCAATCATTCATGCAAGACCTCCATGTACTTCGCTTACCGCAAGAACAATTTAAGCTTACCGGGGCAATCAACTCATTCGAAGTAAATATGTACCTCTTTTGTGTTATTATTTTTGCTACCATGTCTGTGGTAATATCAGCATCGAATTCACAATGCATCATACTTATGACGCAATTACCAATATATCAAGGGTCAAATCGGTATTGACTACGCCAAGTCAAGTCCAAGCGAATTTCCCAAAATGACATATTTTGCGTATTGACCCAGATGTTAGTAGGCTGGGTTTCACATATGCTCGTGGATGGTGTGTTGCATTTTTGGTCCTGGCCAGTGACTAACAGTGGCCAGTCCACTGTCACCAAACGTAATATTCGCATGCCCTTGATTGCAGCATTTGAATACAATTTGTGTTAACTTGAATCCACAGAAAGCATCACCATTGACGTAAGGCTGGAGAGCTGACATCGTAAAGCAAAATAGGATGACACATGCCCTTGTCGAAATACTTTCGTGAACTTAGCGACCGGCGACACCGAGTGGGGCTGTTAAGTAATTGCCAGTCGACAGCATACCATCCGCAGAAGCGGTAATGTCCGGAGGGAATGCAAGCATGCATGGCACGTGGCTTGCCAAAGCAATGCGCCGAGTTGGATCGGATGGGACGACGGGTCCCCTCCTTCACGTAGCTGAACATCAAGCTGATGAATCGGGCTGAGTCAAACGGCTGTCGATGGCCCATTTAGTCTGCAAACCTCTTGGTATACTCATGTATCTTGTGCGTCTCGTATCGGTGGCATATATTGGTCTTGCTGTTATCATGTGGTTGGTTCCTTTTCGTTTTGTGGGCCTCATCTAGGTGGTGCGTACATATTTCACTTGACTTTATTGGTCCGATCTCGGTAGTATCTCTCGACCTTGCCGGTCCGATCTCGGTGAAATATATATATATATATATATATATATATATATATATATATATATATATATATATATATATATATATCACTTAGTTCTTATGGTCTAATCTCGGTAGTATCTCTTAGTGGTGAGGGTGTGATCTCGGGACCGATCGAATATTGCATGTTGTTCTTTTCATCGAACAATGGCTATTCTAGTGATGGCTTGAGTAGCATTCTATTGTACAAGGCACCGGTCAAAGACAGCATCAGCGCTCGCTATATAGAATCGATTCCAAACAGCTTTGACACATTCCGAGGTGTCTGTTTGACTCATGTCACAGCATGTCAGTATCGGCATCCACAGTGCAGGTAAGTGCATGCAACCTTCGCGTGAAACCTTCGAATACTCGTTTATATGCCTTTTAGCAAAATCAATGCTAAAGAAACTTCTAGTAGGGCAAACTTAAAGTATGCAATGACTTGTTGTTTTTGTAAAATGTGTATGATGTCCTCCTCCTTGGTTGCATGACAAACCATGCTTCAATGCAGTTAGCTTAGTACCTCTAGCATTGGCGATTTGATGACGCAGTGGAAGTAATTATTCCGAAGTTGTAGTTGTTGGTGGTGAATTTGTTCAGCCTGCCACCAGTGTGGTAATGTCGGCTTTACCATTATTCGTGTTGTGTTTTTGTATGTATTGTGAGGGGCTGAATGCGAGGAGAGATGATACGAGCTGACTGGAAGAGGGCAGACAAGAAAGGGTGTTGATGACTGATTTAACGATAACAGAGGTGAGTCGTGATATTTCGAATATAAATAAATATTCATCTGTATCGGATAAAAGTGCCTAAGTACTAATCATACTGACGAGGGATGTAACTAGTGGAAACGTTTCGTCGCCATGGGCGGACATGTCACCGCGATGAAACTGTCACAATTGACACGCCAGCACTTCGGGGAGAAGACTACCACGCGGCGAGGGGTTCGCCGCCGCGGAGACAGGAAGTATCGCTGCGGGGAGAGGACGTGTCCCCGCGGAGAGGGGACTTGTCATCACCGCGGGGAGATGACGTGTCGCCCCGCGGGGAGAGCACTTGTCGCCACCTCGGGGAGGGAACATGCAGCGGCGCCGAGGGGAGATGACGTGTCGCCGCGGGGAGAGGACGCCGGTCGTCCAGAGAGCAAGCGTCGCCGCGGCGCGCGGAGAGGGCGTGACACCTCGGCGAGGGCACGCCGCGCGGGAAGAGGGCGTGCCACCTCGGCGAGAGCACGCCGCGCGGTAAGAGGGCGTGCCACCTCGGCGAGAGAAGTGTCGCCGTCCAAGTGGGAAGTGTCGCGGGTGGATGTTTGATTGCCTGCGGTGCGGTGGCGTGGGCCGTGCTGATGGATGTGTTTATCGCCGGACGCGCGGGCCGATTATATGGCCATCGCTCTGGTAGGGCGTCCTCGTCGACCATGTCGATCGACCGGAGCCGGGTGCAACTCTGGTCGGGACGAAATGACACCGCTGGCTACCCGGCGGGCTCCCTGAGCTTGTGTACCTCCGCAGGGGTCTCTCTCACATGTTGCGCCTTCATAAGGGACTCTGTGAGCTGGTACGCAAGCTATTTGCCGTCTTCAATGCACCGGGTAGCAAAAATAACCTTTCCAAACTTTCAGGTGATGTAACCTAAGATACGTACGAAATTAGCACACAAAACATTCATGCATAACATTCTGCAAAAACATTCATGCAAAACACTTCCCTGAATTGTGAATCTTCCCCAAAAGTAGCATCTCTCGGAATTGTGCTTTGTACGTATTGGCGATTGAGTGTATGCAGTCAAAGCACGACATTTTCAGGATCTTATAATTGAATCTGAGCACAGCCACACTTCAAGCACTCACCGTATTACCACAAATGCTGTTTCCACCCACAGATGTCAGCATGGATAATTTGTCATCAGATCTCACTCAACTTTTATCGGATGCGTTTCTCGTAGTTCACTGAGTTTTGCCATGCAAGTGTATACCTACCTCGCCAGGGCATAATCGTATGCGACAAGTGTACACTTACACCGTAAGAGTGTCCTTGCACGATAAGTGTACACCCACACCGCCCTGGCGTAATATTGTAAAACCTACCCAGCCGGGGCGTAATATTGTCCCACAAGTGTACATCAGCCCGGCCAGGCCATAATCTTGTGCGACAAGTGTGCGCCTACCTCGCCGGGGCATCCGACACCGAGAAGTCGAAAGATTTGATATCAGGAGAAATCGAACGCCACTCGCCCTTGTTGATGAACTCTCGTATATTATCTTCGAGAACGTGCTGTGGGTGTGACGGGACTGCATCTTGTTGGAAAATATGCTCCTCTTGAGGGCACACAAGCCAATAACCGGCGAGAAGATGTCTGTCGAGAAGCTGGATGCAGGTTTCGTTATTGACATCGCAGTCCACTGCGTCGATGACGTAGATGTCCATATTCCCGTTCCGACTGACACCTGCGCACAAGATGACCTTCATCGAAAATTGTAACTGTCATGAAAAAGTCGCAATAAAGTGGCTTCCTTTTCTTTCGCGTCGGTTATGCTGTTCAACGGTCATTGATGGTTACTTCGGGAGGTATTTTTCGTCCGTGAGAACGACTCGCTCAACGTTGTCGGCTCCAATCCTCCGATTCAGGCAATTTGGTCGGGTTCAGTCTCTTGCACTGAACACCTTTGAAGAAGAGTGGGATGATCATGCGTTCAATCGACGTCTCTTCATTGTCTTGACAATCCACCGAATCAATGTGTTGACACCCTGACCTGGAGCGAAATTTGTTTTGGCTGAGATGTGCATGTTTCGGGGGGGGGCTTTTCGTGGGCCCCCCCGCTTTTTTTGGATTTGGTGTTTGGGGGGGGGGGGGGGGGGCCCCCTGGTTTTCTTTTTGTTCATGATCCTGATGTGTGGATGTTCGTGGTGCGTTATCCCATCGTGTGTCTCGTTCCGGTTAGGTTGAGCTGGCTTCCTACTAGCCTCCAACATCTCAATTCTTTCTCTAAAGCACACTTCGGCATCCATAGTTCACCTACGCTTCTTACATTTTTGACAGAAATTGTCATGACGAGCTTGCAATGCTGCAGCAATGTTGGTGCAGTTAGGACAAGTGACTACAGAGTAACGACTAAATTACTTTGAAAGGTATATTTTTGCTCACCAGGTAGGCATGCAAAAACACCAAAGGATTTGAAGTAAGGAACTATGCAGCTTTCCAAGACCACAATTACTACTTGTTGTAAGCTATGCAGTGCTTATGGATGTTTATTGTGCACTAGTGTGCATCCTAGAAAGGTGAACGAAGCAATCATACTGAGATGAATTCAACCGATTTATTGTGTGCAGCTGTGCTCACATCGTTTCCAAGCTGTGTTCTCAGCGGATGCAGGAATGGATTATCGCCGTCACTTGCTCCTGCCAATGGTATGTCCGAATAGCTTGCTGATGGTAAGGTTCGCATGCGCGACGTGAAGCTTCATGTTGAGCTTTGCATCCTTATAGTGATCCTTACAATCGCTGGGACGTTATGAGGGGGGCCGGGAAAATCTTCATTATGACGGGAGACTATACCACGGAACAAAGAAAATTAGCGAAATGACGAATTTGGTGACCTACAATTGATTCCGAAAGCTAAATATTACCTCAGTAATAGTGCAGCGCTAAGCTCAATCTGATACATCGTTTGGACTTAGCACTCGCACGTTCGGCGGTCCGCGCCAACTTCGCATGCCCGGAGGGCAGATGCCTTGGAATTGAAATTGGGCAGATGTCTGCCCCCTAAGATCTCTAGAACTATGCTAGCTAGCGACAAACGGAACACGACGTTGGATATCTGGTGATAGGATCTATCGAAAGTGTTTCGGTCAATTTTTCGCTCAGGGTAATATTCAGGTTACTGGGCCATCATAGGTCAAATTCGAACAGATCGGGTGGGACTCTCAGATATTCACACATATCTCAGGACCTGTAACAGATAGAAACAAACGGCGAACGCTATTCGACAGTCCTTGAAATGTACTATCGACAATAGGCGGTGCGATTTAAGATCAGGTCAACCGAAACTATGACCTCAGGTCAAGGTCATGAAGTATCCTAGTGAGGGCATGTAAGTACCAATCGACACGTCTTGACGATACACGCACAATGACGGTAATTTCAGCCTTCTAGCTCAATGCAGTGCGATATTATGCGCAGAAATGTGGAATGATCTCAGGTGATATCAGAGACCTTGGTGAGGTCACTGAGCAAAAATGTCAGCGGTAACATTGAGCATAGCTTTCATCTACATGCCACAATCGTTGTGAGATCATTCCGAGTGCAAATATGTAACCACGAAACATTTGTATATTTCACCATAGCCCTATAATGGGGAAGCCATGGCAGCGACCTGACCTAAGGTCAATGCTACGAAAAAAACGAAATACATATTATGGTTCCTGAGGAGATCATGACGTGCTATAAGTTTGAAATCAATCGCCCGATTATTGTGGAAGTTATGCCACCTAGAACTTCGAGTGTAGTTGGGTCACTTCGCCTGACCTGGTGACCTGACCTAAGATGACCCAGGATTAAAAATGTATGAGGATATGAGAAAAAGACTAATGAGCAGCCGTACGAGGTTTGGCCTTGCTAACTCGATCAGTATGGCGGCAAATTAGGAAAAAACCGCAGGGGGCAGATGTCTGCCCCACCCGGACGTGCGCCGGTTAAGACATAGACCAGCGCTCTGTGCACTTCCGTGTATGCTTTGTGTTCATGTTTTGACGAAAAAAAATTGCGCATGGTCAGCGAGAATTGTCATGCCTATGTCCATTAGCCAACCATGACATGCGTAACCTTCGGTATTGCAGCCCAGCCACCGCGTGTTCTCAGTTGCATGAGAGCTGATCTGGTGGGTGGTGTCCAACAGTCCCTGATCATGGCGGTCTGCTCTCACCCATGTGTGCCTCCCGCGGGCAATATGTGACCAGTCTGGAAAAATCTGGCAGTAAGCGGCCAAGAAGTTAGAAAATATTTACATGGCGGAGCCAACATTGGTATAGTTTACTATGGCGAGTCACCACTCTTAACCCGCGTCGTCTCTCCGGTCAGATCCTCACACCCCGTATCGGGGGGGGGGGGCGGATAGTAACCCCCTCTAAAATCCAAACTAAGCGTCATATGAGAACGAAAGAGGTGTCATCGGAAACCCCGACGAGTAGGGTCCGGATCCACAGCCTAAAACAATTTCTCCCAAAAGTGACGTCACCAGGGGGTTATCTTTTCACGACTTACATTATGTTTTTCGCTCTGGAGAGTTCATTTTGGGGATATATGAGAAACAAAATGATTTGGAATGAGAAAAGGACAGCGAAATCGACCAGGGTCATACCATTTTTTTGGGGGCGCTAAATGACCAACCATGGTCGATGCGCCCTAAAACCACAATCACATACCATTTTTTTGCCCTCCCCCAATTTTTTTGACATTTCACAATTTTAATTTTTCAAGTTTTCTTTAATTTTCCATTTCCAATTGGTAGAACAGACCGAGAAACGTTGTTGGAAGTTAACTTGCCCTCATAAAAAATGCTTACTTTAGCCAAAAATCTTCTATTTGAAATGCAATTGGCAAATATGCAAAATTTATATGTAGTCAAAAGCGAAAAAATGAAATATTTCAGTCCTACGTTTTCTTGCATCCTTAAAGATAAGCAAACGCTGAAAGTTTCATTAAAATATCTGTATCCGTTAAAGCGTGACGACTGGTTTAACATTTTTGGAGGTGATCTGACTTGAACTTAACTAACTCATTGACCCTAGAAGACCTGACTTAAACATTTTTAAACAGCATGCCAAATTGATGTGGGAAAAGGTATGCCAAATTTGGGCGCGCTGCCGCGCGCCGTTCGTCCGCTATCCGCGAAAAACCTGATGGGGGGGACGGTTGGAGAACCCTTCTCCCCCCGAGACGGGACGGGTTGATTACTAAAGTATGCAACAATTGTTACCTTTTTTATCAGAAACACTACTTAGATACCACTACAAAACACAACTCTCGAAACAACACTCAAGCACACAGGCACTAAAACTACGCACAACACGCAGACACCAACTCATGAATTCCTCACGACTACAGACCACAATAGGCTGCCGCATACATAGACACGCCAACACACTAGATATAACACTCCCAACGACAACACCCCCCCCCCCAACCCATTGCGTGGTGGAAACAGCCGACACCCAACACACACTTCCTCATGGACAAACCGAAAAACACATACACACAAGCAGAAATACAACAACTATTCCTACAATTCACAGCACAGTACGCCAACTACAACATGATATATACAGACGGCTCCAAATCACACACACAGCAGACGGGCACAGCGGCGGTGCTGTACCCCGACGCAGCGCCGCCGCGGGTCATCCTATGTGCCCGTCTGCACGACACAGCATCCACATACACAGCTGAATTATTCGCAATCTTCTCGACATACTGTACCATCTACAACACCAAAATTGAACACAACATCATAGCCACAGACGCAAAATCAGCATTACAGAGCATAACACCCCACACCAAATACAAACACCCCCTCATACCCAAAATACTACACATCCACAAACAACTCACTATACCACAACGGCCATACTTCTTTGGATCCCAAGTCACACAAACATACACGGCAACGAACACGCAGACACAGAAGCAAACATAGCCACGACGCTACAGCAATTCACACAATGTCCCTACTCACAATCTGATTACTACCCCACAATACGACAGGCCATCAACAAACACATACAATAAACATGGGATACAGTAACAACACAGATACACGAAATACACCCCAAACACGAATACTGTCACTTCATCAACCAAAACACCAGACTCAGAGAACGGACACTAACACAACTACACATAGGACACACAGCTCTCACACACTCATACCTCCTACGCCGTCAACCACGACCACAATGCACTAACGCGACTACGCATAGGACACACAGCTCTCACACACTCATACCTCCTACGCAATCAACCACGACCACAATCCACTACTTGCCGCCACACACTCACAGTCAAACACATGCTTGTATACTGCACCAGATACAACAACAACCAAAGACAACATATCACAAACTACTGCACAACGAACAACATCCCACTGAACCTCACCACGCTCCTCAACGACGACCATCCAGCATTACACGAACACCTCTTCCACTTTCTCAAGACTACACGCATTATGGAACAATTGTGAAGAACAAAAGAAAAAAAGAGAAAAGATATGTTCAAAAACGAAAGAGAAAATTAACAAAACCAGGAAAACGGAAAAAAGTAAAAGATACGTTACAAAAAGGAAAGAGAAAAAATCAAAACAAAAAACAAAACACAAAAATATGTTCTTGCAATGTTCACCTATGGCGATGACCCGACCCCCCCCCCCCCCACTACACCCCATACCCCAATGTGGCACCGACCGGACTAACTCCCCCTCTCGACTTCATCATCTCCGGCTCTCAAACAACTCTACTGCACCAGTTCTACGTCTTCAATCGATCCGGGCTACCTCAGCTCTACTCTCCAAGACCATCTCAACGCTACTTCACCACTGCTCGACGACTCTACTAAACCTCAACCTCGGATTCATCCTCCTACCCTATGCTACTCACTCTCTTACACATCTTCTCTTCAACCGGAGCCAGCCGATATCACCACACGGTAGCAGGCTGGCAAATTTCATTCACACACACACATACTCTAGTGTACCTACTAATTCCGGTAACATATATATATATATATATATATATATATATATATATATATATATATATATATATATATATATATATATATATATGTGTGTGTGTGTGTGTGTGTGTGTGTGTGTGTGTGTGTGTGTGTGCTGTGTGTGAGTGTGAGTGTGAGTGTGTGGTCTTCAAATGTCTTTTTGACAAATTGGGTCATCATGGCATATGGTGCTTCTGTATCAAAATCCGATTCCAGTATTTGCCTTGTCACCAGATGAGCACAAGGAGGAAAACCAAATATTGTTGACCCATGATACAGTCTGAGATGATTTGAGATTACTGCTTTTCTGGCTGGAAATCAGCTAATTTACTTGATAGCGTACGTTGCAAGACATTCAAACGATTGTATGCGCATTTGAACTCATTGCGAATACGCATTAACGTGGCAATGACTACATCAGGGTGTGATTTTCTTAGTGGTCAAACAGTGGGTGGGCCAAACTGAGCTGCATGCTTACGCGAGATATCTGACTTAATATTTCCGCGTTGAGTGAGTAGTTATGCAGAAGCTGCCATAACTAGACATAAAATACACAGCAGTTCAATATCTATGCAGTTGCGACTGAACTTCACACAAATACAATCCATGTGACCACTCATTGCATTTCTCGTTCATTTGATGACCACTTTTTCATTCTCAGGAGCATTAAACCATGCAATGAATCTCCATTTTGTGAGGTCCAATAGAAGAAAAGCGGATCGGCACGCTCCAATAGTTCAAGTTTCCGAGTTTATTGATTTCCCCACAGGCAACTTTGGGCGGCGTCGTTTCGATTGGTATGACCCACTGTATTGCATCAATATGAGGATACCTTGCATGGTTTAAGATGTGTCGCTGTCTCACGCTGGTCACATCAGGGTGAGTGTAACTTAGCAGTAGTGTCGCTGTCGCATTAGGGTGAGTGTAACTTGGCAGTAGTGTCGCTGTCACATCAGGGTGAGTGTAACTTGGCAGTAGTGTCGCTGCCGCACGCTAGTCACATCAGTGTGAGTATACTTTGGCAGTAGTGTCGCTGTCACACTGTATCGCATCAGGGTGAATGTAACTTGGCAGTAGTGTCGCTGCCGCATCAGGGTGAATGTAACTTGGCAGTAGTGTCGCTGTCGCATCAGGGTGAGCGTATCTTGGCAGTAGTGTCGCTGTCGCATCAGGGTGAATGTAACTTGGCAGTAGTGTCGCTGTCACATCAGGGTGAGTGTAGCTTGGCAGTAGTGTCGCTGTCGCATCAGGATGAGTGTACCTTGGCAGTAGTGTCGCTGTCACATCAGGGTGAGTGTAGCTTGGCAGTAGTGTCGCTGTCACATCAGGGTGAGTGTACCTTGGCAATAGTGTCGCTGTCGCATCAGGGTGAATGTACCTTGGCAATAGTGTTGCTGTCGCATCAGGGTGAGTGTACCTTGGCAGTAGTGTCGCTGTCGCATCAGGGTGAGTGTAGCTTGGCAGTAGTGTCGCTGTCGCATCAGGGTGAGTGTAGCTTGGCAGTAGTGTCGCTGTCGCATCAGGGTGAGTGTACCTTGGCAGTAGTGTCGCTGTCACATCAGGGTGAGTGTAGCTTGGCAGTAGTGTCGCTGTCACATCAGGGTGAGTGTACCTTGGCAATAGTGTCGCTGTCGCATCAGGGTGAATGTACCTTGGCAATAGTGTCGCTGTCGCATCAGGGTGAATGTACCTTGGCAATAGTGTCGCTGTCGCATCAGGGTGAATGTACCTTGGCAGTAGTGTCGCTGTCGCATCAGGGTGAGTGTAGCTTGGCAGTAGTGTCGCTGTCGCATCAGGGTGAGTGTACCTTGGCAGTAGTGTCGCTGTCGCATCAGGGTGAGTGTACCTTGGCAGTAGTGTCGCTGTCGCATCAGGGTGAGTGTACCTGGCAATAGTGTGCTGTCGCATCAGGGTGAGTGTACCTTGGCAGTAGTGTCGCTGTCGCATCAGGGTGATTGTAGCTTGGCAGTAGTGTTGCTGTCGCATCAGGGTGAGTGTACCTTGGCAATAGTGTTGCTGTCGCATCAGGGTGAGTGTACCTTGGCAGTAGTGTCGCTGTCGCATCAGGGTGAGTGTAGCTTGGCAGTAGTGTCGCTGTCGCATCAGGGTGAGTGTACCTTGCCAGTAGTGTCGCTGTCGCATCAGGGTGAGTGTACCTTGGCAGTAGTGTCGCTGTCGCATCAGGGTGAGTGTACCTTGGCAGTAGTGTCGCTGTCGCATGCCGGTCGGCCGCGCGTGCCCGGCCACTTCGGGAAGTGTTGTCGCCCTACTAGATCAGGGCGGCCGGCGATAGCGGAAGTTTATTTTCCCAGCGTGGTGGCTGATGGGGACGGGCGGCTGCCCTGCGGCGATGAATGTGATGTTGATGGAAAAGGACGCGTATTTGGTATGCGATGTGGCCTCAAGAGTCCAAGAGAAATTAAATGGCGCGTGGCGGATACGGGCTCTTGGCACGATGAAGGGAGTTGCGACTCTCACAAGAATTTCCAAGCACTTCGCGGAACAATGCATTGTCATTCTGCGGGGCCTCCTAATGTTGCTTAGACGTGCATGAACGTATTTGCTTATTGAAGCTAAGCTCGCACATATACTGCAGAATATAAAGTGAGCAGGATGCAGAGTAAAATTCGCTTGCATCCCCTTCTCTTTGACCAATTAATTTCATATTCCAATATAGTTAGAACTTGAAATTTTATTTATCTTCTGAAAAATACATCTCAACCGCCAACAGGTTGCGTCTGCCACATGGACCAAGGTATGAAAAGCTCGACATAATTTAGCGGCTGGTTTTCCCTCATGCGTCTCATGCACTGCAACCGCCTACCTACGTCACTTACATGGATACGGCCAATGTCGTAGAGCGCAGGGAAGGGCTGGTGATGCTGAAGGTGTCCACAATTCAAGAGAGTAGTAAACTTCCGGTTGGGAATTTCCCAGCGATTTCTAACTGTATCGACGTTTCAGAATGAAAGACGTAGGATATTGTGAAGAGCATGCAAGCCAATATGGCGGTCCTTCAGTTGCATTTGGTTGGCATGGCAACGTTTTTTGTTTCTTGTGAGAGACTGGGTGATTGAACTGGTACGGTCTTGGACTGGCACGCGGAGGCTGTGCTTGGAGTCAAGATGTGGATCTTTGCAGACCTTTCGTAGATGACCTTGAACATTACTGATTCCTGTAGTTTTTTAACTTTTCATTTATTCACTTATTATGCTTGTCAACCCTCCGCTGCTTGACATTTATATCCGCTGCCTGATGTGACAGCCCCCCCATGTTTGTGAGCATTATCAGTCAATTATACCAGATATCAGTGACGAACAGCAACACACGATGCATCACAGAGCCCAGTTTCAATCACAACCAGATATAAATATGCTAATTGTTCGTTTCTTTTCCATCAGAGTGTAGACCATGAGCAAATGTTTGCAAGCCACTTTCCAGAGATGTGCTCAACACCACGCCACCTCACTATATGTATGAGTGTTTGTTTCTAGATCCCATTAGTGGAAGGGCTCAGCTAAAAAGGATGTCCTTTGACGGACAGAATACTCATCGTAGAATTGAAAAGGTTCCGCATTCGGGTTCTTCTCAATTGTTCTTCAATTGTGTTATATAGTTATTCTACATTTCGTGTTGCTTTTTACTGTCGCCAGGAATTGTAATTTTGGTCTGACATTTTCTTCATTTCCTTCGTTCCCAGCCTGTCTAATCTACGGCCTCTTCCAGTTATCCCACCTCAAAATGTGTGGGCTCATCGCTCCTATCCCATTATTTTACATCGCATCGGTCGCACTTAGCAGTTAGTCCTATCAGCCACAGTCGTTTTTTTTTAATGCATCCACGAAGGCGAAAAAGCTGTAGAGGACAGGCAAATCGAAGCAGATAAAATAAAAAATATGGTCATCATGAATGCAGTTATCAATTGCATGTTATTTTATTCACGAACATTGCACCTTGGCTGAAATTCAGCTATATCCAGTTTTGCAACGCAAGCGGACAAGCCTAGGTTTGTCCAACCTGTTTCCACAACGGTTAAAGCCGGTGAACAAAGCTAGCCAATCCTGCTGGGAAAAGTTGCTCCCGCTGAACAAAGCTTGGTAGCCCTAGTATTGAATACATGTGTCATAATATCGAATATTGCGGTAGGTAACTTTAGCTTGACTGGCATGCAAGTTGCTAATGTCCGCTACGTGCAAAAGCATTGCAAAGCATAATTCCCATGCTTCGAGTTGATTACGTTGCCTGGTTGTTTACCGATAAACACGCGCCCTAGAGGGGGGGGGGATGAAATCCAGCCACCCCTCCGGTTTTCGTACATACCTCCAGATTGTACCGGCCGATGTACGCCATTTTTTCGTGTACCTGCTTCCAAATGACCGGCGCGTTGTTTACGGTAAAAAAATGAAAATCTACCGAAACCTTTTCGAGTTAGGGGTCGTTAAAGTAAACAAAATTCTGCGCCAGACCACAAATATCGGCGTTGATGCGCTTCCCGTACATTGGCAAAAAGGAAGTGTTCTTGGCAACACTAGCGACTTGTTTGATGTAAATTGTTATGCTATATTGTTTGAAAGTCATGTCAGGTCAGCCAGGTCAAGTCACGTCGAGTTCATATCAGGTTAATACACACCCTGGGGGAGGATGAAATCCGCCCACCCCTCCGATTTTTCGTACATAACTCAATATTGTATCAACAAATATAGGCCATGTTTTGCGTACTTGCTTAGAAATCACCGGCGCATTCCTTAAAGTAAGAAAAATGAAAATCGGCCGGAAAGTTTTCAATTTAGGGGCCGTAAGAGTAAACAAATTTCGCAGCGCAAGACCACAAAAATTCCGTATATTGGCAAAAGGAAAGAGAAGTGTTCTTGACAATACTAGCGACTTCTTTCATGCATATTGCTATGCTCTATAATTTAAAAAGTGATGTTAGGTCGCCTAGGTCAAGTCAGGTCAAGTTCATGACAGGCTAATGGAACCAAACTTCGTCAACCGGTATGTTGTCATAAATGCGAATGACTGTCATGCGATTGATGTCACTTCGCATGCTACTCCCTACACACCCGGAAATATACTGTTTGTCATTGTTTGCCTAAGCGTTTCCATACTTTATTCATGTATTTCACTCCTTTCTTTGTGAAGTCGATTGTGCCGGAGCAGTCGGGTGGGCAGCCCGGTTCCGGTAACTGGAGCAGGTAATGACCTGATAAAGTGCTACTAAATAGGTGACCTAAAGTCAAATGGCGGATCTGGGATTTGCATCGCGTCATTAATAATGTCAAAAACATCATTGATGCCAATTTTGGATCATTTAAACACAATCACTGCGATTCATAACAATGACAAGCCAATCCACGCAAAACCGGAAAATGTTGATATTTTGACCTCATTTGACCCTGAAGGTATTGACCTAAGGTCACGAGATTTGAACACATTAGAGGTCACTATCGTGCCTACCCACCCTGCGAATTGTGTTTCTCTAGCCTTACCCCTCGCACGGCTGGTGGTCTGAGCCACCTTCGCCAGGCTGGGGGGCAGATACCTACCCCCAGGTATCTCATGAACCAAGCAAGATAGAACGAATCTGAAAATTGCATCGGATAGCTCGATCAAATTCCAGTCGAAAGTATTCCGGTATTTTTACGCTAGGATTTGACCTTAACACTCGTACACCTGAGGGGGTAGATACTGACCCCACCAAAGTTTTCCCGCGACAGCGGGAAAACGGACGCGCGGCAGGACGCTGAAATTTGGCATACCTTACAATTAGCTATTTTTACATCCTCTAAAAAAAATTTGAATTTTTTATTTTAAAAATCTTGGATTTTTTTTTTTTTTTATGTTTTTTAAAAAAAATATGTAGATACCTACCCACCAGCCGTGCGAGGGTTAGTAGAAGCTGAGATCTTAAGGGGCGGAATCTGCCCCCCTCCAGTGTGCGTAGTTTTCAGAGGCCCTCCAGGGCGCGTGTTAAAGTCAGATAGCCGATGTTACCTTCGTATTCGACATTGATGATGAAAAGAAAAGGAATCTCTTTTTGCACATGGTTGATGTGAGGCCAGGCAAGGTACGGTTTGGTGGTATCGGGAGGAATCAGGAGTTTTCATGGGAGCCAGGGGTGGAAAAGGTCGCAAATTGGAAATTTGGGCGACAGATTTTGCTTTCGAGAAGCTTTAAGTATCCAGCTTGTTGTTGTTTAATACAACGAAGAATGGCTCTTAAGTGCTCCTGGGTTTTAGACATTGCGTGAGACGAATTGTACGACCCTCAATATACCAGGAGGTGCTGAGTTTTCATCAAAAGTAACGTTAGGGATTATGCTATATTACTCAACGTTTCGGCCAGGGGCCATCGTCAGGAGTGGGGTTTTCATGAGAGCCTGACGATGGCCCCTGGCCATCGTCAGGTACGGTTATCTGACTTTAACACGCGCCCTGGACGGTCTCTGAAAATTACACACACTCCTGACGATGGCCCCTGGCCGAAATGTTGAGTAATATAGCATAATCCCTAACGTTACTTTTGTTGTAAACTCAGCACCTCCTGGTATATTGAGGGTCGTACAGCTTGTTGTTTTTAGATCCTGAAAAAAGACAATTACAGCCAACCATCCTCGTTCGACAATTGTTTTCTGAAAGCGACTATCTATGAGGTCAATTACTAGACGTGTCATCCATACTCGACAAACGTAATGAATCCGTGGTGGTTCACTACCCTACGAAGTGCATCCTTGATACAACATTGCGTGAAACCAACCATTGGCTTCGCATATTTGCGCTTACAAATATTGTTGACCAGATGAGATGGCTATTTCCAGCTTTTGATGGGACTACGGCAGTAGGTAGGTAGTGTCCATGTGCATTCTGGAGACCACCAGTTCGATGGCCAGCCTTTGCAAGGGCCATCTTTTGCTGTTGTTACAGCAGTCGTGTACGTAGTGTCCATGTGTAGTCTGGAGACCACCAGTTCAATCACCTCATCACAGCTGCGTGGAGGTCGCCGATTTTACAACACGTCGACTGCTGAGTCATCTATCATCGCCAATCTCTCACCTCCGATTGATCGCTGGTGAAGAGCAGCGACAGGTGGGATTCAAATGAACAACATTTCGATTGGGACACATACACTTCACCCTTAGACTAATCGTCACATCATCAAGTATTCTTAGGCTCAACTTGTGCGAGCCATGCAAACTATCCGTATCCATGCACACACTCTCTCGCCAAGCTCGCAAACTCGTCATGCTCTTCATTAGCTGGCAAGGGTAGGCGGGTCCAAGTTATACGGGCTCGGTCTGCTAGTTCCTGCAGCATAAGCAGCAACAAATCTTCCACATCCATTTCAATAAGCAATGCAATCTATAAAGGAACCCCACAGGAAAACTCTGACACACTTTAATCTCGCGCCGGCCCGCTTAACTTGCACCCATCGCACCGTTGTTACCATATTGTGTTGGCGGCATTTGATGCTACCATATCTTTAGCCTTTACTAGAGGAGAGTGAGGAGGTGCCATCCCCTGAGACAATGATCCAACAATAGCTCAAGACACGTCTGCTGCACGCGAGTACAATTTGGCCTAGCTGCTCGCACACGTTTTTGATGCACCAGGAGCAAATTGTACTTTACTGTGACCTGAGGTCACTGAGTAATAATGTCATGACCAGAGACGTATGTCACCGAAATGAATATAACTCGTAGCTTTTGCAGGGTATAAATATTTTTTAAATTAATCGATATTAACTTATTCAATTGCTCATCGACCATATGCACTTGCTCACACATAAGAGTGTGCCTATCGAGGTCATCATAAGTCATTGACGTTAGTTGACTTCAGCTGACTGTTTTGTTTTCGATGCATTATTAATTGCTTTACACGTTAAGTTCGAACTAAACGCTCCATTTTATTCTGGATGACCCCATAGGTTTCATGTGCAGTCATTTTATGAGCTAACGAATTTCATAATCCAATAACATTAGATGTGACTTGGTGCATGGGATGCGCTTATGCATGGGAACAGATAATATGTCCTAAGGCTGGTTGTTCGCGTCCATGACTGCATGCTGACAACCATTTTGATTCTGTTTTATTTTATTTATTATTTCTTTTATTTTGATTCTGTATTAACCATTGTTGATTCTATTTCCAGTACGTTGTTCGCATAGCCATCTGAAACTAAACATATCCCAAGATAGTCGATTTTCCTAAAATCTTTGTATTTGAGGTTGTCTGAAATGTCAAGTGACCTGACGCAAATACTGTGTATTTGTTTAGATTGGTCACATGCGAAGGAACTCGTTTTGGTTGGACTTTTTGTCAGTTTCTCAATTTGAGCCGAAATGGCGTGGAATCTACCCCCACCCGTCAGGGGCATTGTAGGATGGCGATATCGGAAGTGCGGGCGAGAGATTCCTGGCAGGTGCATTCTCAACAGCGGTTGCTTTCCGGCTCGTTTTGAACTGGTGGTCGAGTGAACCAGGCTTTAGTATGAGGCTTGTGTCAATGATAGCATTCAATGCATTATCAGCTTGCGCGTTCGTGAGTTTGCATAAGCATTGCACCCTAACTTGGTATGTGTGATGACGCCATTTCTGCGGCTAACCTGTGAATACGCCACTTGTGCACCTAACCTCTGAGGACTTCATTTTTGCGTCCGACGTTAAAACTGTGATAGTCGTGTCCTTCGTTTTGCGATGCCATTTGATCGTGTGACATGGTGAGGCACATGCTGTCACCACCAGCCATACGCGGTATTGTGCGACTCCTCAACATGACGAGATGGATTAGGTTGACACACCTGCGCCTTATGCCTGATGGCGGTTGGCTCAAACTCTAACGTATTGGCGGGTGTGAGCGGACGTTGCCATTCGGCCTTATTCGCGTACTTATTCAAGCGAGAAAAGTAGTTCACTTCCGGTGGCATGTGAAGCTGAATATGCGGAAATTTAACATGCAGCCTGCTTGAGATCGCTTGACTGCCGGGCTTTGGAGGCCGCGTGTGAGCACTTGGTGGGAGCGTATGGATTATTTGGCTTATTGCCGCAGACAGGTGCAGGGACGGAGCTGCCTGTGTGACTGCGAGACATTCTCGGCATGGCCAGTTGAATATATTGTTTGGATTCGCTGGCGCCTTGCGATGGGGAAGGAGCTTGAACTTTTGTGAGATGAATACGTGTTCGAGAAGAAAAAGAGTAGGGCTAATTCCTTACTTGGACTATCCAGGTGTGTGAGATACTTTGGGAGGCTCATTCGATTATCAACAGGTATTTATCGACCACCTAGTGAGATTCGACACAGTTATCTGCCGACCACCTAGTGAGACTGGATGCCGATATTTAGCAACCACCTGGTGAAATTCGGTGCAGTTATTTAGCGACCACCTGGTGAGATTCCATGCAGCTGCTTAACGACCACATGGTCATATTTCATGCAGTCAGCGGTGCTGTCTCGGGTTTGACTGACATCACTGCTGGTTCAGCAGAAGGGAGCTTGCTGGCCTCTCTATTATTTGTCCTGTTTGTGAACGACCTACCGTCCAGAATTGAATCGGAATGCCTAATGTTTGCTGGTGACATATTTTTTTGTGGACGGTAGCGTCTGTGGACGTGAGCTACCCGCAGAAGGGCATTGATTCCCTCTGCAGATGGTCCGCAGACTGGATGCTATCCTTTAACCCTCTGAGGTGCAATTCGTTCACAATGACTCTCCGTCGTGCTCCTGTGTGTTTCGCCTACAAGGTGCACGATGTTGCGTTGTAGCGTGAGACTGTGCTGCGTACCTGGGTGTGTAGCCGGGCAGTAAATTTACATTCTCGCAGCATGTGGAGAGAACTGTGTCAATTGCAAACCAATCTCTCTGGGTGTGTATTGCATAAATGCAAGCATTATAACCTTGTGGTGAAGGTTCAAAAGTATTCTCTGTTGACGGCATATATCGCGAATATGAGTGTGTTGCTCCTTGAGCCTTGATTATTGCCCTGTCATTTGGACAGGCGCAGCTACGACACATCTGGGTCGGATGGACGGTGTATAGCACACGTTTTTAGCGTGGTCAGCCGAACATCGTGATGATGCACCTATGCCAGAATCTCTGCAATATCAGGACTTCCTTCGCTTTTATAACATGACGTCTGTGCCAACTCGTCAGGCCGTACAGGCCGACATCATATGCTTACGAAATGTGTTATGCGTTAAGATGGACTCATCGGTTTTATTGCAGAACTTCGGACTGTGCGTCCTGGTAAGGAGAACCAGGCAACCTGTTTTTTTTTTCATCTGCGAAATGCACGTGTGGCAAGTACTATGTGTGGCGTATTTAGCGAATTACTAAGAGAGACGAACACGATTCGCGAATTCGCTGAGAGCATTTACGGCGTTTAAGACGCGGGTGCTTAGATGTACGTGTGTGATGTGCCACATTGAATCCTTATACCCATCGGGTATCCATGCATTCTCACCGTCTTTCTTCTGCACAAAGCCGTTGTCCTGTGTGCCGAAGTCGTGCAGAAGCCGTTGCAGAAGCCGTTGCAGAAGTCGTGCCTTTTAGTGCACGACTTCTGCAAAGGGCTCAATATGCTTCATGAACGTGACGGCGATATTGGTTTGCCCGGCTGTGTTGACGGCCCTGGGCCGTGTCCGGTTCACACAGACCACATGACTTCTGACACCGGAGCGGTCCGGGATGTTGTTGCCATACCGCGCACGAGAGGCGACAGTATCCGCATAGTTGGTGTAGTTCACTACACAGAAACGGTTCACTCCACCACTACTCGGCGGCTGTCTGCCCATTGGTGAATGGAGTTAACTATCCCCTCCCCGTCCTAAGGAATAACTTCAACCGCCCGGATGCTCAAAAAAAGGAGCCGAGAAGTTTTCGTGGAGATCCCATAGGTATTCTGAAAAGATATGCGGGGTAGCAACGAGGAGCTCGGGGCCAAGAGATAGCGATTGAGTTTATGTGAGAGGATCCACAAACACTCAAGGTCTCCAATACTCATCTAAGGAATAGAGACGGAACGCTGATTTTATGTTGAGCATTACTATTTACATACTTATAAGAAATGTTTCAGGGCAGGCGCAGAGTTAGGGGACACATGACGTTAACACTCGCACGTCCGGCGGTCCGCGCCAACTTCGCAGGTCCGAGGGGGGCAGATGTCTGCCCCCTAAGATCTCTATAACTATGCTAGCTAGCGACAAACGGAAAACGGCGTTGGATAGCTGGTGACGGGCTCCATCGAAAGTGTTTCGGTCATTTTTTTGCTCAGGTCAACAGTCAGGCCACTGGGTCATCATAGGTCAAATTCGACCAGATCAGGTGGGACTCAGATATTGACACATATTTCAGGACCTGTAACAGATGGAAACAAACGGCGAACGCTATTCGACAGTCCTTGAAATACGCTACCGACAATAGGCGGTGCAATTTAGGGTCAGGTCGACCGAAACTCAGGTCAAGGTCATGAAATCATGACCTCAGGTCAAGGACTAGGGAGTTCATGTAATGTATTAATCGACACGTCTTGACGATACAAGCACAACGACGGTAATTTCAGCCTTCTAGCTCAATGCAGTGCGATGTAATGCGCATAAATGTGTAGTGATCTCAGGTGACCTCAGAGACCTTGGTGAGGTCACTGAGCAAAAATTTCAGCGGTAGCATTGAGCATAGCTTCCATCTACATGCCACAACCGTTGTGAGATCATTCCGAGCGCAAATATGTAACTAGGAAACATTTGCATATTTTACCATATCCCTATAATGGGGAAGCCATGGCAGCGACCTGACCTAAGGTCAATGCTACAAAAAAAACGATATACATATTATGGTACCTGATGAGATCATGACATGCTATATGTTTGAAATCAATCGCCCAATTATTGTGAAAGTTATGCCACCTAGAACTCCAAGTGTAGTTGGGTCACTTCGCCTGACCTGGTGACCTGACCTGAGATGACCCAAGATTTAAAATGTATGAAGATATGCGAAAAAGACCAATGAACAGCTATGCTAGGTTTAGCCTTGCTAACCTGATTAGTTTAGCGGCAAATGAGGAAAAACTGGTGGGGGCAGATATCTGCCACCCCTCCTGGACGTGCGCGGGTTAATAGTCTATTCTGGATCACTACTGAACAGTTTTTTTCGGGGTAGTAGTCATTTACATGGGTGTCGAAGCATGTGTATTTGTTTTTGTCTATTTGTAGTGGTGAGCTAAAGAAATATATTCATGAGAATGTCATACTTTTAGTCGACTATCCCATCGCTAGAATGTCACATGTAAATATCTAAGGCTATATTTCGGAATATTCTACCTGAATATCCACCAAAAAAAGTGTAGCCGAATCCATAAGCCAATTTCGGATACGTTGTTTTCCAGCCAGATCTCCAAGACGGAAACTTTGTGCATAGAATATTCCGTAACTATTCCAACGCTGATAAAAGGAGCATACGATACGATGCTCATAAAGTACGAAATGTGCACGGCTGAAAACGTGAAGTGGATGTTAATGTTGATGCTGATGTTGATGTTCGTGTTCGTTTTCAAACCAGAAATTCATCCAACGCCAACAAAATAGGTCTCACTATCTTTTCCTAGTGCAAGCAGAAGAGTGAATACAAGTACGAGTGAATCCAGATTGTCAGAACTTATCACCTGACTGGTGCAAATATGCCTTTAGTAAAAAAGTTCCAAGCGGAATCCATTTTTCCTTAATCAGGAGTGCGATGCACTTCAGCCCAAGTAATTTTGTCAAGCCTTCGCTTTAAGATGATCGTGTAAGTTCAAAGAATGTTAAGTTGTGTCCATTCATGCACGTTTGGGAGGAGCTATATTGTTTGTTCCACCTAGCCCTTGAAAAACATCAATGACTCAGCATTTGCCAAAAGCAACTTCATGAATACGGTTATCACGGACATAATGTTACTAGCTCTACATGCACCAGCCAGATTGTCCGCGAGGTAAGATTTCGTGCATCAGAATAAACACAGTATTCGACTTCTCTCCTCTCACAGGGGACGAATTGCATGTGCTCATGCACTGATACTCACAAATGAGTGACGTGGCAGGCATGCCTCTCAGGCCGTCCTGAAATCCGGATGCAATTGTGACACAATTGCACAATTGTACGGAATATTTAGACTTATGTTTCGCAATTTTCTTACCGTTCTGTGTTAACATTAGCACTTAAAAAACACCGGAATTCACAGTGTAGATATACCCTTCAATGTCGAAATCAGTACTATACCATCAGATTATATATATATGTATATATACATACTGGGATAACTACTCGAATCCAACAATTTGTGGTAGCCAAGCATAGCCAACAGGCTGATAATCTAGGATTGCTGTTTACAGCCACAGTGAACTCGCTGCAGAAGCTCGATGACCCTAAGGCAGTGCCTTCAGGATCAAATGAGGTTGAGACCGGCCGGCACAAGCTCCGCCAAGGCGCCGCGCCAATCAAACCTTTGTGACATGGAACGCCCGACTACCAGGAGGCCGGTCGGTGGATGTCGAAGAGTCTTTTTGCACATGGCGTGCTTGTCAATTTGTATAAACCTCACAAAAATGCATTGCAATATACTTGCCCGTGTGTGAGATCTCATTGACAAAGAGGGGTGGTGGAAGGTTTCCTCCCCCCCGTCATTTCCCTCCAGTGCGTGAGTTAATGCAGCAAACATTCCAAGCATGGGATTTGGGTAGAAAACAAAGTTGGTCTTTTCTTAGCCAAAATGTGACAGCTTCTCGACCGACCACCCACCCCAGGTGTGTGCGACTCGTGCGACTGGCAGTGTTGTGAGTAGCACCTGTAGCATCACATGCCGATGTCATCAGTTGACTGAAGAAGTGTTGTGAGCAACACCTGCAACACGACATGGCAATGTCTTCAGCCGGTTGAAGAAGTGTTGCAACACCACATGCCAATGTCTTCAGTGGGCTCAAGAAGTGAAAAAGAGCAGCGCCTGCAATACCACGTGTCAATGTCTTCAGTAGACTGAAGAACATGAACGGCGTTCTGTTTGAGAGTTAGCTGTCGCTTATAGCGTGAGTAAATGGAGTACAGTTGGCTGCGTGGCCTTTGCCAGACAGTTGAGGTCAGGTGTGGTCCCTGTCAGGCAGATTAGGCGCAGGTCAGGAGTGACCTCTGTCATGCAGATGAGACGCAGGTGAGGTACGGCCCCTGTCAGGTAGATGAGGTACAGGTAAGGTGTGGCCTCTGTCAGGCAGATGAGGTCAGATGTGACCTTTGTCAGGCAGATAAGGTCAGGCATAGCCATTGTCATGCAAATGAGGTGCTGGTCAGGCGTGACATCTGGCAGGCAGATGAGGTCGGGCATGGCCTCTGTCAGGGAGATGAGGTGCAGGTGAGGTGCAGCCTATGTCAGGTAGATGAGGTGCAAGTCAAGCATATTGGCCTGCACCATGGCATTTCATGCCATTCCAATGGTCTGTTCAGCCCGCATTGGCTATCCAATACAATGCACATTCTTCCTTTTTTGTCAAATAATATACATGGTATTGTTTAGTTTTTCGTCCAATAGGCAGTTAGCATTGCGTCCGGTACATTATGTCCTGGTGTGCTGCTTTTCGTTCCAAAACTGTCCACTATATGTAGTTCACCCAGGTTCATTGCATAGTTGAGTTATGTTCAGAGGACGACAGTTATACCGGTTCTAATTCTTTACTTGGGTACTCTTTTCTTTCATAAAATAGACGACAGTGCCTTAGTTTCTGCTGAGTCCATAGATTAAAAGGATGTTGATGTCAGTAGAATCCTAATGGAAATGGAACGCTTCAGGAATTAATGATGTGACGTGCATTTCAGCCGATGCTATCCACCACTATGCGCATCATTTGAGCCGGTGCCATCCACCATTATGCACACCAAATGTTCAACGTCTTCATCATTCTTCTCTAATTCTTTAATTATTTCATTCTTAATCATATTCGCTGAACGGTACGATTATCTTGTCGATTATTAGTGGGTTTGTATATGCCAGTGCCGAAACCTTTCCAATTTACTACCATGAATCCGGGTTGCATCCGGGTTCAGCATGACCTTTACTCTTCACTGTTCATGGTCCATCGGTCACTGCTGGTTGGGGTGTCCATTGGTGGTCATTGATGTCTGTTAAAAATAACGAAGACAAGCCTCAAAGTTCGGATTCTCAAGGCTCGGTTCAAACCGACCCGTGCCCAGGAGTTCTCAGAAGTATGTCGTTCCTGACTCCCTAGTCCCTCATGCCATTTTCCATCACATGGTGATGGCTTACTTCCTGCAAGGTTGCCTCATGCTCTTCTACGTATTGCTGATGCCCGGATATGTACCGCCACTCCTTTCTGTATGTCGGTACACTCTAACTCCCAGGCGTCGACGGGCCGTACCGCTGTACACGAAAGTAAGGCGGAACAGTCTATGCAGCCAACAGTCTCCTACAGTTGGATGTCCATTGTTCATTCAGCGCGCCTGCGAGCTCGTGGTCTTCAGGTTGTATATATGATGGTTCTGAGTAGTCTTTGACACGCATGCCCGTCGTCCGGGTACCGCATGGAGATCAGACGGCCTTATAATGCATCATAGATGAGCATTATTTGCATCATAGATGTCCACGTTATTTGTGGAGTTCTGGGAGGTAGACTGACATCAGTCACTGGAACCACAATGGCACATGCGCATAGCTCGCTTAGGGACTGCCCCTACTCAGATTGGATTTCATCATCCACGGTGCACCATGCCTCGAACATTCTGACTGACGTATTCGCTTGGCGTTGTCGGTTGTTTCCATACCGACTGGACATTAATAGTTATTGCATAATACCGATGTGAATAGCGTGGTCAGGATTTTGATCTTAGCTCTGTGTGTGCATGTGTATGTGTGTGTGTGTATGTGTGCATATGTACGTTTGTGTGTATGTGTGCATATGTACGTTTGTGTGTATGTATGTGTGTGTATGTGTGGATATGTGTATGTGTGCGTTTGTGTGCATGTATGTGTGTGTGTCTGCACGTGCATTCATATCTGTGTTCGTATGCATCAATCTCATGGGCAAAATAAAAAAGCTAAGTTAGACGGCAATAAGTCTTCCCTGGCGTATATTGCTATCGTGATTTGAGACCCGTCACCGGCGGTAAGGCCGTCCAATAAACCTGCAATGGGATTATTTTTGCAATATGAGAACAAGGTATTCAATCAGCGCACAGCTGTACCGAACCCACAGCCTACCAGAGACGTCTGCGGCGGCACGGGCCGGCGATGAGTCGATGCTCGCCAGGGTCTGCATCTGAGCTGCTCGAGTGTCAGCGGCTGGGATTGGGCTGCCGTCTGGGCGGGCCGGGCAGCCATGCAAGATTGGCTGTAGCGGCGGCATCCGGCGATGATGGAACGTCAGGTCCGCGGCGGAGTCTGCCGGCACGGTATCCGCGCGCCTGTCGAACTTATTTCCCGACGGGGTCTGCCGGCGCAGTATCCGCGCGCCGGCCGAACTCGTCGCCTGGCGACAGTGACGGTCCAGTGCACGCCGGAGCAGATGGATGGTGTACCGACTCGGCATCCTGGAGCAGATGGGCGGTGTTCTGAGTCGACGTCCCAGAGTAGATGGGCGGTGTTTCGAGTGAACATCCCAGAGTAGATGGATGGTGTTCTGAGTCGACATACCAGGTCAGACAGACGGTGTTCCAAGTCGCCCGACCAGCACACCCTAGATCAGATGACTGGTGCTCGGAGCTGCGCTCAGCCGAGCTGGCGGCGCGCGGCGCCAGGCTCATCTGGCGCCGGTGCTCGGCCGCCCCGGCCGACACGTCACGGGTCAGACGGCCGGCCGTCGGTCGTGTGGCGCGCTCAGCTGTGCGCCAGACCGAACGGCACAAAACGAGCGCTTGATGGTGGCGTCTGCACCCATCTGCGCCTCGAGACGGATGTCGGCCATCGGCACCGTGTGGCGTATGTCACCGGAGTTCGGCGGTAACGCCGCCAGATGTGGTCGCAAACTGACTGCCGAGCTGCCAAATGTGGCTGCAGACTGACCGCCGAGCTGTAGAATCTGGCCGCAGACTGACCTCCGAGCTGTCGAATCTAACTACAGACTGACCGCCGAGCTGTCGAATCTAACCACAGACTGACCGCCGAGCTGCCAAATGTGGTCGCAGACTGACCGCCGAGCTGTCGAATCTGACCACAGACTGACCGCCGAGCTGTCTAATCTGACCACAGACTGACCGCCGAGCTGTCTAATCTAACCACAGACTGACCGCCGAGCTGTCTAATCTGACCACAGACTGACCGCCGAGCTGTCTAATCTGGCCACAGACTGACCGCCGAGCTGTCTAATCTGACCACAGACTGACCGCCGAGCTGTCTAATCTAACCACAGACTGACCGCCGAGCTGTCTAATCTGACCACAGACTGATCGCAGAGCTGTAGAATCTGGCCACAGACTGACTGCCGAGCTGGGGTGCATAAGATTAAATATGGTGTGGGATTGCTTTGATCCAAAGCTGAACTGATTTCTACGACTGTTGCTGTAAAGCAATGTATAATGTCAGACACACGGTTGCCTGCTCAGAATGCTCTTCCGGGCCGCTAAATATGCACTTCCGGACCACAACTATGCACTTCCGGGCCAACAAGTATGCACTTCTGAGCAACTAAGTATGCACTTCCTGGCCGTTAAGTATACAAGATCTGGCTGCAAAGCGAGCCAACATTAGCTGTGCAACCGACGGATTTGATGCATTCTGGAGAGAACCACTGAAAACTGAGAGAAATGAAATGAAACACGTATACGAAGAAGAAAGAAACTCAAAGAGAACGAAGCTCCAACGTCTGAAATGCGAACCTATGTAACCGGGTATTCACAATGAAGCAGTGAGCTACCAGGGTGTTTCAGCATCACTTATTCCAGTTTATGCTGACTTTGTGTATACAAGACGACATCGACATTAGTTAGCCCGGACCGTACTGTAATATATTCCTCAGTATATTCTGACCGACGATAAACTCACCCGCTAGCTCCTCAGGTGACAGGACAGCGATTGCACTTGCAGTCTCTTCGGAAAATGCACAAGTATTGGCAACAGTCTTTTTGCATAATATTGTGTGCTGCTTCCAGCCTGCTTTGGCGACGTGGCAGCAGCGTCAGAACCTATTCCAGACATGTTCATTGGTAGAAAGTGGTTCAGTTTTGGAGTGGGGAGTGATCTTAAGCTGAGGAGAAATTAAACACTGTGCTTAGCTAAAGACTGCCTTACAACCGGTTCGGTGAGATCCCGGCCCCGATCACAGCCCATTGGTCCCGGTCACCTGGTTCCGGTCACCTGGTCCCGGTCCCAGCCAATTGTATCCGGTCACAAGCTGGTCCTTCTCCTTCTCCCTAGATTCGGCAGTGATTTCAGGAGACTTAACATAGCCTGTGCTACCTTTTTACTAGACCTCGAGCATCGGAAGATGATGTAAATACTGCCAGGGGTAAAAATACCATCAAGTTGGCCGCCGACCAAACCGAAGCAATCGTGCGTAGTCTCCTACCCAAAAAGCGTATAAGGAGGAAAATGAGCAATATGAGCATGTGGCACTTTGCATTCAAATACAAATTCGTTGCTGCTTTTTGGATGTCCTGCAACCATGAAGGACCGTACACACGAAAGATAAACCATGCATTAATTCCGATCAATATACCCGGCCCACCACCAGTTAAAAAACACGTTAAATTGATTATGACAAAGAGCCTTCGCCAGGCCCCATCTCATCGACTAAAACAAAAACTAGTGACATATGGAATGTCGTGCCCAGCTAAATCTGCCTAAGGGGGCTGTAATAAATTCACTCAGAATTTGGCATTTTCACTCTGAGGCGCCAGGAAGCTTATCAGGGGCGCCTGGGGGTGGGGGTAGGGTGCCGAAGTTGAAAAATGGTGTAAAGCATACAGCCTGTGTGCTTGGGGTACCCCAGACAGGTTCTGGAGGAGCTGGGGCGATTTTATTTAGCACTGGGGCGCCTCCAATAGGTAAAGGAGTAAGCATTAAGTTTCATACCATGTGAATTACTGCGCCAAAAATTTCATCACAAAATATTATGGTGAAGTCAAACACAATTGGAAATCATAAGTGGTGGAACGGCACCTTTTTCAGAGTGTTATGGGTTCTACTCAGGTGTGTGTTGTGGGCCATATGAAAGTTAAACAAAAAGTTTGAGACCCAAAAATTGTGCAGTATTATTCAACCACGGAACCATAACAAAATAAGTTACACTGAAATTGTTCAGCACCTTATACATCAAGTTGGGTCAATTTGGGTTACCTAACCTGACCCAATCATTGGGCCACAGGATGAACTGCACACCAACGGGACAGAGCATGCTTAGCTGATTATTGCAGATAAGAAGTATGTTGTGCCACATATGTTGCAAACTTCCATAATTTGGAGGAATGGGTTATTTATCCGTCACATTATGAGGCTTTTAAATTGTATGGCAAGAGGTACATCACAAATAAAAGTAAAACAAAACAAAAACTTCATAAACAAACACCACAAACTGTTCAGCAATGAAGTCTCCTGTTTACTGTGGGTAATAAAATGTAAATTTATGGAAACAGTGTGGTTTCTAAAATGCATGTCTCCAGAGTCTTGAAACCTTAGAAACAGGTGAACCTAATACCGGATAGCTACCATTGTTGCGATATTCAGCAGCACTGCATTCCACACATTTTGCAAAGAACAGATGAATGCACAGGCGCTGGAAAACATCTGAACAATCTATAAATACCTGTAGATCTGTGCACTGCTGCTGATGTGTGATCAACATTGGATGGACGTGCTGAGGCGGTGGCTTGGCTGTTTGCTGTCACTGCACGCAGCAGTGGGAGTCAATGAGGGTCCGGGGGAACAACCTCCTCTTCCACACAGTGAACAGTGTCACCAGATGCACTGGAGCACCCATGACACTGAAAAAGGTGAAACTAATTCCTGGAGAACTACCATTATTGCAATATTCAGCAGCATTGAGTTACACAATTTTTTTCAAAGAATAGACGAATGCATAGGCACTGGAAAACATCTGGACAGTCAATAAATATCTGAGGATCTGTGCACTGCTGCAAATGTGCATTCAGCACGGGATGGATACAGTGAAATTGTGGTTGTCTGGTCTGTCTGTTCACAGTCACTGGACGTCGATGAGGGTGTGGGCAGAGAAGCCTCCTCCCTTACACAGTGAGCAGTGCCACCAGATGGGCCTGTTTGAAGCACAAATTATTGCAATCAGGAACAGTAAGAATAAAATTGCGCAATTTATATTTATGTGATTAGCCAGGGGTGGATCCAGGAGGGCCAATTGGGTCATGACCCCCAAAAGTAAAAAAGTGACCCAGCCATTCTTTTGCCCCATCTCAAACGACATCAGTTCTTACATATCCAGACAGCATGTACCACACTGCTCCCTCACATATCCCAGGATCAAAACATGGAATACATGTGGCCTAACTAGACATCACATTCCTCCCCCCCCCCCCAGGATTGGAATATTGAATACCAGCAGGGTCCCATCAGACATAACTTTCCCCCTAGAATGACATATCAGCTGGGACCCAAGCACAGCATGGGCCCACCTAACTCAAACTGGGTCCCCCTGGGTGGCTTTCTGGATCCACCTCTGTGACCAGCCATCCCAAAATCCCAAAATGCCTAGTTAAACTTGGTAGCTAGGTTGGCTAAAAGGCTAGCAGTGCCACATATATCCAAACCCTATCAATACTAGGAGTCGTTCATTTATATATGGAAAGAAGCATCGCCTAATTAGATAGAGAAATAAGTATCCTTTGAATTTTGCCACTTTTCCCCTATGATTATATATATTGTCATTGCTTTCATTTTTGGCTCATTAGTGGGTTCATCATCCTGTCACCTATGCCCCTCATCCAGCTAGACCACTGGCCACTTGTTCCCAGCTGGCTCTCTGATGGATATCCCATCTTCTTGGGCCCACAATCACCATGATGTTTTTTGTGTGCCAATAAATGCCTTGTTCAGAGCCTGCCCATGTGCACCCATCATACCCACACTTCCACACCTTTCTTATCCTCTTTTTTGCTGGCTTCTCACCATCACCATCATCAACCCTCTGCGCTTCTTCTGCAATTCTAGAGCCCAACTTTGTTTGCTTCATTCAGTAACAACTAGGGCACAATGTGAATAAATTCATGCAAGATGTAAGATGGAGCAAATAATGAAAACTGGAGCCCACACCTTCCAGGAGGGACAGGGGGAGGGCAGGACAATGTCATTAAATGCATGATTTTTCGGGTGGGAAACAAATGGTAACCATTGACATTCTAACCTTCAAGGGCTACTCATTTGACCTCTTACGATTGCATATGAGACAAATTTTAAAATTTTGGTTTAGCTTTGGATACATTTGAAAACACCACAACTGTGATGCATTAATTGCTTTCCTTTGTGTTTTGTCACATTTATCAAACATTTTGACTCCAATCCTGGACTGGTACAATGTAAGGACACTGGCATGGGGGTCAGCATGTAATGCTTCGCTATGCACAAATGATCCCACATTGGAGCATGGAAAGCCCTACAGCATTCCTGAGCTGTCAATGGTGGATAGCTGGAACAAGCTTGGGGCAAAGCTTAACACGCGCACTGGAGGGGGGCGAAATCCGCCCACCCCTCGGTTTTTCGTAGATAACTCCACGTTTTACCTGGCGATATACGCTATTGTTTGTATACCTGCCAATAAATGATCGGGGCGTTGTTTGAAGTAAGAAAAATGAAAATCTACCGAACATTTTTCGAATTAGGGGTCGATAAAGTCAAAATATATTATCAGCGCCAGATCACAAATATCGGCGCTGATGCGCTTCCCGTTTATTAGCAAAAAGGAAGTGTTCTTGGCAAAACTAGCGACTTGTTTGATGTAAATTGTCATGCTACATTGTTCCAGAGTCATGTCAAGTCACCGAGGCCAAGTCAGGTCAAGTTCATAATAGGTTAACACACGCCCTAGAGGGGGTATGACGAAATCCGTCAATCCTTCCGATTTTTCGTACATAACTGCATATTATACCGTCCGATATACAGGCAATGTTTCGCGTACCTGCTTAGAAATCATCGGCGCATTGTTTAAAGCAAGAAAAATGAAAATCGGCCGAGAGGTTTTCAAGTTAGCGGCCGTTAAAGTAAAAGCAATTCGCAGCGCCAGACCCCAAAAATCGGCGCTGATGCGCTTCCCGTATATTGGCAATAGGGAAGTGTTCTTGACAATACTAGCGACTTGTTTGATGCATATTGTTATGCTATATAATTTAAAAGACATGTTAGGTCACCGAGGTCAAGTCAGGTCAAGTTCATGATAGGCTAATGGAACCAAACTTGGTCAACTGGAATGTGTCATAAATGCAAATGACTGTCATGCGATTGATGTCACTTTACATGTTACTCCCTATACATCCCGAAATCTACTGTTTGTCATTGTGTGCCTAAGCGTTTCCATACTTTATTCATGTATTTCACTCCTTTCTTTGCGAAGCCGATTGTGCCAAGCCGCCCAACGGAGCAGTGGGGATGGGAGCCCGGTTCCGGTAACTGAAGCAGGTAATGACCTAATAAAGTGCTCCTATATAGGTGACCTGAGGTCAAATGGCGGATCTGACATCTGTATTGCATCATTAGTAATGTCCAAAGCATCATTAATCCTAATTTTGAAGCATTGAAACACAACTATAGCGATCTATAATAATGACAAGCCAAGCCACGGAAAACCAGAACATTTTGTTATTTTGACCTCATTTGACTTTGAAGATATTAACCTAAGGTCATGAACTTTGCACATAATAGAATTCACTATCGTACGCATCCACTCCGTGAATTTCGTTGCTCTAGCCTTCATAGGAGCTGATATCGCAGGGGAGCGGAATCCGCCCCCCCCCCCCTCCAATGCGCGTTATTTTCAGAGGCACTCCAGGGCGCGTGTTAAAGCAAATTTGAATTATTTTTAGAGCAGTCCACGGAATGTCTTCACAAAACTCACTCGTGATGTTTTCTTGCTATTCTGGCTATTATGAATACATATGATTTTGGTGCTGCTGGCATCCATACTTTGACGTGGAAACTGTCAATAACCATCTGGTTATGCACAGTAGGTCTTCAGTGCATGCATTTCACACTTGTATTGTGTTAAACACCAACACTGTCAATCCATGGGAAAGTGGGGCAAAGTGGACCACCCTCTCTCCTGCCATAGCCTTTTACCTCAGCCAGATTTCATTTGCCTTGTGGAAAGACCCATGGAGTGTGCATGCTTTTGGCTATTTCAGATCTTGTCTTAAGCTTTAATCTCGTGTCAAAATTTTAAAATGTTGTTTTTCCACTTTCCCATACATTTTTTTATCTCACTAAACGTAAATCTGTAAATCTTAACAACTAGGCTAGATCGATTTTTGTTTCTAATACCTATGTTCTCTAAAATCAATATTTGAGTGCTAAACAAGCTTGCAGTAGTTAGGAGTCATACTTCACAAAAATAATCCGAAGACAAACCCCAGATGCCCAAGCTTCGCTTTGTGGCAAAGTGGACCACCCCTTAGAAAGCAACCTATTGTTTACAGTGGCAGATCCAGTTCCATTTTGTAGGTGTAATAGGTTGTCATAGCAACCCACGAAATATATTACATTGGTCCCAGATTGTTATTTTGGGATTTATTTCCGATTGAGAATCAAATATCAAATTTCTACCTCCCTGGACACGGCTATGCCATTAAAGTGCAGATTCGTTTGCTGAAATTGCTTGCAATTCCTGTTTCTAAGACAAGCTACCATACACAAATAACAATATATGTCCCATGACATTTGCATTTCACACAAATGGCGTGCAATTGAAATGGTCCATTTTGCCTCACAATTTTTGAAAATATACAAATTGAGGTGCCCTCATTCAGCAAGGATTTCTCAGTTTTTTTATATAAAATCTAGATAAAATTTCCCCATTAAAGAAAGGATGACAAGGCATTGCGCTCCATCAAAGAGTTGGTCACACCTCCATATGCATCTCATCTTAGACTTACAGGATGTCAAACCTTAGGTGGTCTGCTTTGCCCACTCTCCCCTACCCATGGTTTGTGAGCCTTAGAAGTGTGGGGCCTAGAAGTGTTGTGAATTTAAGCCACCTTAAATAATAATAGGCCACTGTCTGGCATAAATTCAATTTAAGCCAACTTTTTTCCATCCCTATGTTGAATGTCCCCATTAATTTGGCCTACTCTTCCTGATCATTTGCACACCTGTCCAGAAATTTTCATCTGGGGGAATCACTAGGTGGAGCATAACGTATACATTTACATGGGGAAATAAGCATAACATGGGGAGAGCTGGTAAACAATTCATCAAATTAGTGTAACTGGGTCAAACTTTTCAATTTTGACAAATGAAATTTACCCACAGATTATGTTGCATTTGGACCTGCTGATCATCAGTGGCGGAGCTACAGGGCTGTTTAGGGAGGGCAAATGTTTGGGAGGTAAATGTGCAAAACGGACAAAAGTGCCAAAAACATATTGATTTTGAGCAAAATCTGTCAGTTTAGTGGGGGTGGGGGGAAATTGCCCATTTTGCCCTAATATAGATCCACCACTGCTGATCACAAATGTTTTTCACTTAAACAAATTTCTGCTACATAAAATCAACCTTGAAGTATATACTGCATGGACAGCTTTTCCACATTTACTAACATGGCAGGCAGCTGGTGCAACAATGAACCAGACATTGTTGTCAGCACCGGAAGTAGGTTAGCTCAGTGGCAAATTTTACCTGGTTTGATATGGAGGGGGCAAGGCTGGCAAAAATTTTAGAAACATAGGTGAGAAAGTAGGTGGAAAATGGTTGGCAGGATGTTCGACATGATATGAAGATCTTAGAAGTGGGTGCCAATATTATTTCTTTAAATTGGTTAAAAAGAGAAAACTTAGTGTGACCGGTTTCTTTTATAGATCATTATCAAACACTCAAGCATCAAACACTCAGTGCTTGAAAATGATTTATAATAGAAACCAGTCACACTAAGTTCTCCTTTTAACCAATCTAATGATCTAATATTGGCAACGAAACACTTCTAACATTCATATCATGTCAAACATAGGTGATTATTTTTTTCATATGGCCTACCAATTTGGGTGGATGGTTATTTCCGCCCCGCCGCCCCCCCCCAATCCACCAAATGTTATGTAATGACTGGAGGGAACGGACAACAGGTAATGCCTCCGTCTTTGATCATTTCTCATGCCAGAGGTGATCTCAATGAATTTGAATGAGTAAAAATTGAGCCCAACTGTTGACTTGAAGTTCACCAAAATCAACATGCATATCGTCGGGTTATCTACGGTGCGTTCAGAGTTGAACGGACGCATCAAACCATTTCAATTTCAGTACTGGCACAGGCTTTTGCCACCTTCAGATACCTACCTCTTCAGATGAAATCATTAAAGCTCGAGAAAAATAGGTTTCCACTCCGATCGTACCCATTTACTGACAATTAGGCAACCACTTCTGTTCGCTCCACAAATGTCCGCTTCAGCGATTCCTTCCTCACATCATCCAAAATCTGAATCTCTTCTTTTCCGACTCAGCTGCCCTTTCCCGACTATTTCCTGTTGCTAGTGCCTACTAAAGCCCCGCGCTGCGACCAGCCTGCGACCATTTGTCTGTGATTTTCTCATTTTTTGAGCCAATTGACTTAGCACGGGTGGTCTCCTTGCGACCACCGAGAAACGCATACTGGCTGCGGTGGCCGCCGTGGATATCTGGTATTTTTGGTAGCGTAAATCTGGTATGTTAAAAATATATGCTAGATTGTTAAGATGTACTAGATTAGTATTTGAAGGGCAGCTTTGTTCACGTTAGAACACTACGGCGAGGCTGCCTTTATGGGCTGCAGTCTGCGGAGTTTGATCAGACAGAACCGAGAAGAGTTGCCACTTTTTAAAGTATAACAATCCGGCGAATGGAAGCAACATAAAAGCACGTCTCGAACCTTGACTTCTTGGATTTTGCGTGTGTTAGTCTTCGCTGTTGGTCTCTCAAATCAGCTTAACCTTAGCGTGTGTGGTCTCCGACGACAGTCGGCAGATCGGTGACTTTTCTGACCCCTGAATACTGCCCACTCATGGTTTTTGTTCGAGATATCTGCGAGACTCATAGCCATATGGCACTCAAACTTATTTGGACTAATCTCGAACAATTCAATGGCGGATATTTTGATCTAAACCTTTTTATGCTTCTTATATACGAGGTTAAGGTCCATACATAGGTAGACGTATAGTACCGAGCTGTACGAAATTGAGATCGAGGTTGAGATTGAGGTCGAGGTTGAACTGCACCAGGTTAACACGCGCCCTGGAAGGGGGGGGCGAAGTCCGCCCACCCCTCCGGTTTTTCGTAGGTAACTCACGATTTTACCGGCCGATATGCGTCATTGTTTGTATACTTGCTTTAGATATGAACGGCATGTTGCTTAAAGTAAGAAAAACGAAAGTCGACCGAAAATGTTTCGAGTTAGGGGTCGGTAAATTTAAAAAATTCATCAGCGCCAGACCATAAATATCGGCGCTGATGCGCTTCCCATATATTGTCAAAAAGGAAGTGTTCTTGGCAATACTAGCTATTTGTTTAATGTATATTGATATCCTACATTGTTTCAAAGTCATGTCAGGTCACCGAGGTCAAGCCAGGTCAAATTCACGACAGGTTAACACAAGCCGTCGAGGAGTGGAATGCAAAATCCGCCCACCCCTCCGATTTCTCGTACACAACTCTATATTGTACCGGCCGATATACGCCATGTTTTCCGTACTTGCTTAGAAATTCCCGGCGCATTGTTTAAAGCAAGTAAAATGGAAATCGGCTGAACATTTTTTAAGCCATGGGCCGTCGAAGCTTTAAAAAAATCGCGGCGTCTGACCACAGAAACCGGCGCTGATGCGCTTCCCGTATATTGGCAAAAGGGAAGTGTTTTTGACAACTACTTGTGACTTGTTTGATGCATATTGTTATGGTATATAATTTAAAAGTCATGTTAGGTCGCCGAGGTCACCATGACAGGCTAATGGAACCGAACTTGGTCAGCTGGAATGTTGTCATAAATGGAAATGACTGTCATGCGATTGATGTCACTTTGCATGTTACTCCCTGCACATCCGGAAATCCACAGTTTGTCATTGTGTGCCTAAGCTTTTCTGTACTTTCTTCATGTATTTCACTCCTTTCTGTGCGAAGCCGACTGTGCCGACCGCCCAACGGAGCAGTCAGGTGGGCAGCCCGGTTCCGGTAGCTTGTGAGGTAATGACCTGATAAAATGCCCCAATATAGGTGACCTGAGGTCAAATGGCGAATCTGGAATATGTATTACATCATCAGTAATGTCTATAACATCATTAATGCCAATTTTGGAGGATTTAAACACAATCACAGCGATCCATATCGATGACGAGACAAGCCACGCCAAACCAGAACATTTGGCTATTTTGACCTCATTTGACCTGGAAGATATTGGCCTAAGGTCGCAAAATTTGCACACAATAGAGTTAACTATCGTGCCCATCAACCCGAGGAATTTCGTTGCTCTAGCCTTAATGGGAGCCGAGATCTTAGGGGGGCTGAATCAGCCCCCCCTCCAGTGCGCGTAATTTTCAGAGGCCCTCCAGGGCGCGTGTTAAGTCACATCGCCGGTTTCAACAAGTGTTGTTAGTCATATACATTTTATAACGGTGGTAATACTTAGGTTTAAATTATATCTGTAAGCTGATATGTCGATGTGTAGGTATGATGCGGGAAAAAAAACGCAAAAATATTATAAATATTATCAGATCAGATCGTGAGGTAAGGCTAGATATCAAATACTAACTTGCTTCCATATTCAGAATGTTCAGCCTAAGGTGACAACTCAAATACCAGAACATATGAGCTTGAGAAATAAATGTTATACAGGTGAGTCATGTTTTAGGTAATTATCAGATCAGGTCACAGATATACCACCTGAAATGTGGTCCAGTAGCCTTCTTCACGAAAGGACCACTTGCTGCCTTGGAATTGATAGCCATTTTGAGCTAAGTCAGATAACAATATGATTTTGCTTTTCGCAATCATTCTGGATACCGCTTGCATTCTTTCAACGTCATCCTAAGTTAATATACTTATAGCAGCGGCTGGACTGGTTCCTGTCTGCCTGGGTGTAACGGCGGCGGCTGGACTGGTTCCTGTCTGCCTGGGTGTAACGGCGGCGGCTGGACTGGTTCCTGTCTGCCTGGGTGTAACGGCGGCGGCTGGACTGGTTCCTGTCTGCCTGGGTGTAACGGCGGCGGCTGGCCTGGTTCCTGTCTGCCTGGGTGTAACGGCGGCGGCTGGACTGGTTCCTGTCTGCCTGGGTGTAACGGCGGCGGCTGGACTGGTTCCTGTCTGCCTGGGTGTAACGGCGGCGGCTGGACTGGTTCCTGTCTGCCTGGGTGTAACGGCAGCAGCTGGACTGGTTCCTGTCTGCCTGGGTGTAACGGCGGCGGTGGACTGGTTCCTGTCTGCCTGGGTGTAACGGCGGCGGCTGGACTGGTTCCTGTCTGCCTGGGTGTAACGGCGGCGGCTGGCCTGGTTCCTGTCTGCCTGGGTGTAACGGCGGCGGCTGGACTGGTTCCAGTCTGCCTGGGTGTAACGGCGGCGGCTGGACTGGTTCCTGCAGTAGAGGGACACGTTCATTGTATGCTCGCGTATGAAATGATTTTGGCCCGAAAACCGAATAAAATCGGTCTGTCTGACCAACAACATAGCGGTTGTTCGAGTGGACTGGCATGTAAACGCTGCATAATGTATTATGACGTAAATGAGACGCATTGAAGACGACGAAAATTGTACTTGCCACGATGGAACTCGAGACGACGAGGACACTGAAATTAGCGTTCTCGTAGAAAGCCAGAAGGTTTAGTGCGTCAATTATGAATAGTGTCAGCTGTTTCGTAGGTTGAGCTTAGTGTTAAAAATGGCAATCAACATACAGCAAGCAAAGGTAAGATAAATACAGTAAGTAATTATAGGCACTACCATTACCGACTCAAGCCAGTCCGGCTCTGCACCGAAGCGGCACAGGGCGTGCACGTGCGCGTGCATGTCATACGCGGATCAAAGCCATCGTCAGCCGACCAGTGACCTCTGTCCAAATATAACTCGACGTCCGAGTCTGGCAATCTCTACCATGGCAGATCTTAACGGCGGTGGTCTGCCTTCATTTCCGTCGATATCTCAGCGGTGATAGTGCGAGCCAATGGACAGCACACGGCTCCTCTGACAAATAACGCGCACGCTCCCGCTTGGCGGATCACAGACGCGATCGCCGCTGTGTCGACTTCCGCTGACATGTGCGTCGGAGTGTGACCGAGTGGCCGACCTGGTCGACCCGAGTCGCCAGCGGCGGTCTGACCCGAGTCGCCGCCTGCGAGGGTTTGCGTAACAGCCAGCAGTGAAGTCATCTACCAGCGGCACATACGGGCACCCTCCTGCTCCAAGGCGGTCCGAAATCGGACAGACCCGCGAAATGTGTGCGCGCAATTCACTGGGCGCCCGGGATGCTGGCTTCTACGGAGGCGACGGTGGTGGCTAATGTGCAATCTTTACGTCGGGTCGCTGTCAATGACGCAATTGTATACGCATGTGTGTAGCGCCTAGGCTACAAGGAAAAAGTTGAATATTGGCATGCATTCGAGCTGTGCTGGTTCATAGACAGCCGAAATAAAATGTTCTCAACGCAATTTATGCATAATGTTGCACCCAATAAGCAGTCAATGTGGTTTTGATCAATCCATGTAGACCATGTGGTAATTGCACCTTTTTCTTGTTCAAACTGTGAATTGCTGACTTAATTGTATTGAATTCAGTATTCAGGATTTCACTATTCCGTGGATATTTGGACATGAATCAGAAGTTATCATCGTCATTGAGGTATTCGCTGGAAGCATTGGGATCATAATGACACGCATGCAAAATAACAGCTAAAACACATATATTCGAGCGGTATAAAAAAGATAAATGAAGTGTGCACTTCATCGTGGTATTCTCTCGGTGTTGAAACAATATGAGTCTGAGAAGAGTAGTCCTCTGCGTGGAATGGAAAATTAATCAAAAGTTTTTTCATACGGTCGCTGTCATACACAAGAATCTTGTTTTTCTTCTTTGTGAAAAGTGTACTGTGTGTGGAGACTGTGGTACGCAGGCAACTTATAATGGAGGAGCGAAGTTTTAGCAAACCCCGCCGCCAGCCTGAACTTCGCCACGAATTCCAAGTTGAACAATTCATTTTAAAGACAGCCAGACATACATGGACATGCACAAACGGGCAACCAGCTTGGAAGTCATATTTCCATGATATTTCATGTCATATTTCCAAAATATGCTTGAATATCTTTGGCTACTACATTAAACATGATTCAATCCGACGACATCTTGGACGAAACATAATATGATATGAATATGCTATGGTTATTGAAACGCATTCCTGTTTAAAAATTGTCATTGATGTTGAAATATTAAAGCACTCTCATGGTAAGAGATCAATTCGGGCACAAAACATTACCATGGTAAGTGATCATTTCGCCTACTGCGAAGTTTCCATACAATTATTTAACTTACAGACAAGTGTTTCCTCTAAGTTATCTCCGGATCATTTTCCTCAGTTATGTTTTCCTTCGGAAAATGCTCATTATATTGTGCATGCCTTTCAGGTCATATCCTCACACACCGTCGCGGGGGGGGGGGTGTCAGAATATATAGGCTCTATAATCTCTAAACTAAGTATCCCACGAAAACAAAGAGGCGCCATCGGAAAGTGGTCGACAAGGAAGACCACCGAACACATTAAACTACTGAACCCATAAACCACCGAAAACGATTCATCCCTTCAAGAAGTGACGTCATTAACCCGTCAGACGTATCTTCCGTCAGATCCTCACACGCCGTTCCGGGGGGGGGGAGGGATAGATAGATACCTCCCTCTAATCTCAAAACTAAGCCTCGCACGAACACGAAATAGGTGTCATTGGAAAGCGCTCGACGAGTAGGGCCATACATCACTCAAAAAAATTCCTCCCATAAAGTGACGTCACTAGAGGCCCAGGTGTTTTACGACTTTAATCCTTTTTGTGGCTCTGTGGGGGGGGGGGTCATTTTGAGGGAGATTTGAAGGAAAATTATTTGGAATCAGGAAAGGAATGCGAAATCGACCAGAACCATACAATTTTGGCCACCCAAAAATACAAATTTTAGTCTTATGAAGCTTCAAAATTTGTAGTTTTGAAGTTTTCTTTAATTTCCCATTTTTAATGGGCAGAGCGGACCGAAAAATGTTGTTCGAAGTCAACTTGCTCCGATAAAAAAAAAATGCTTACTTTAGCCAGAATCTTCGATTTAACTCTAAAGGGCATATATACGAAACTAATAAGTAATCAAAAATGGAGATAAAAAAATTAAAATTCCTCTGGTGCACTTTGTTGCATCTCTAAAGATAAGCAAACACTCAAGGTGTCATTCAAATATCTTTATCCGTTAAAGCGTGACGACTGGTTCAACCTTTTTTTGGAGGTGATCTTTTGGCCATGACTAGCTCGTTAACACGCGCACTGGAGGGGTGGGCGAAATCCGCCCACCCCTCCGGTTTTTCGTAGATAACTCCGTATTTTACCGGCCGATATACGCCATTGTTTGTGTACCTGCCAATAAATGACCGGCACGTTGTTTGAAATACGAAAAATGAAAATCGGCTGAAATTTTTCGAGTTAGGGGTCGCTAAAGTAAAAAAAAAATGTATCAGCGCCAGATCACAAATATCGGCGCTGATGCGCTTCCCGTATATTAGCAAAAAGGAAGTGTTCTTGGCAAAACTAGCGACTTGTTTGATGTACATTGTCATGCTACATTGTTCCAGTGTCATGTCAAGTCACCGAGGTCAAATCAGGTCAAGTTCATAACAGGTTAACACACGCCCTAGAGGGGGTATGGCGAAATCCGCCAATACTTCCGATTCTTCGTACATAACTCCATATTGTACCGGCCGATATACACCAACTGTTTCGCGTACCTGCTTAGAAATCACCGGCGCATTGTTTAAAATAAGTATAATGAAAATCGGCCGAGAAGTTTTCAAGTTAGGGGCCGTTAAAGCATAAACAATTCGCAGCGCCAGACCACACAAATCGGCGCTGATGCGCTTCCCGTATATTGGCAACAGGGAAGTGTTCTTGACAACACTAGCGACTTATTTGATGCATATTGTTATGCTATATAATTTAAAAGTCATGTTAGGTCGCCCAGGTCAAGTCAGGTCAAGTTCATGATAGGCTAATGGAACCAAACTTGGTCAACTGGAATGTGTCATAAATGCAAATGACTGTCATGCGATTGATGTCACTTTACATGTTACTCCCTATACATCCCGAAGTCTACTGTTTGTCATTGTGTGCCTAAGCGTTTCCATACTTTATTCATGTATTTCACTCCTTTCTTTGCGAAGCCGATTGTGCCGAGCCGCCCAACGGAGCAGTCGGGATGGGAGCCCGGTTCCGGTAACTGGAGCAGGTAATTACCTAATGAAGTGCTCCTATATAGGTGACCTGAGGTCAAATGGGGCTCTGACATCTGTATTGCATCATTAGTAATGTACAAAACTTCATTAATGCCAATTTTGGAGCATTTAAACAAAACCACAGTAATACACAACAATGAAAAGCCAAGCCACGGAAAACCAGAAAGCTTTGCTATTTTGACCTCATTTGACCTTGAAGATATTGGCCTAAGGTCATGAACTTTGCACACAACAGACTTCACTATCGTGCCCATCCACCCTATGAATTTCGTTGCTCTAGCCTTCATAGGAGCTGAGATTTTAGGGGGGCGGAATCCACCCCCCCCCCCCTCCAGTGCACGTTATTTTCAGAGGCCCTCCAGGGCGCGTGTTAATCCTAAAAGACCTGATTTCAAAATTTTGACACAACATGACAAATTCATGTGGAAAAAGGTATGCCAAATTTCTGTGCGCTGTCGCGCGTCGTTCTTTCGCAGTCCGCGAGAAGAAAAAAAAAACCTTAAGGGATCGTCAACGACCCCTCCCCGGTACGACGCGGGTTAAGGGGTTATGTGATGTTGAGACCGACGTCATGCTTCTGGCTATGGGGAATGCATTTTGGGGAATAATTTAAGAATGAAAACATTTTGTTTAATCCGAAAAAGAACGCGAATGCGAAAAGAATGGTCCGAATTGCTTGTCCACCCAATTTTCAATTATTTTTATTTACATTTTTATTATGGGTAGAGCGCACCAAGAAGCGTTATAAGTAAACTTATGAAAGGCAACTTATCAAAAGTAACTAAATGTTTTTTTAACGAATCAAAGTATCAAAGTCATGAAAAACGTAAACAAAATTGTATAAGAAAGAATATGTTTCATCCCTAATGATAAGTATACGAAGAAAGCTCCATTCAAATATGATTAGGATTTAAAGCATGACGACTGGTTGAACGTTGTTTGAGGTGACTTCATTTAACTCTTTAACTCTTTACAAACTACATCCATGGCTCAGCTATTGCTCCCATCGAACGTAGAAATGATCATGCTTCCGATACATGACACTTTCACCATGAACAATTTCTTGGTCCGCTGAAAACCGCACGCAAGTGATTTTCACACGTTCGCATCGCAAAAGCTGCAACATCTCCGGCCAATTTGAATCTATCTCATATAAATCGATAGCAAATTGCAAGGACATTGCAAGGACACACCTATCATCAAGAGCCCATAGGCTTTACATTGCATATTTTATCGCTTTGTTCTTGTCATTCCGTAATATGCATGGAGTATATGGTCTATAACTTCAGAAATATTTACCTTTCCTAAATAAACTTAGCAACGAGTGCTTAAAGATCATTGGCTAGATGACTTGAAAATTGAAGTGCTGATGTCTAGCCTAACCTAACCTAACCTAACCAGAGGTGTGTCCAAAGCAGGTAAGAAATGGCATAAAGGCCTACTGCCGAAATTCATGCTATGTGTAATACTGAGGAATAATAGAGATATATGCACGATTTTTGAAGACTCAAGAGCACCTAAAACCAGTTCGAAGGTAGGTTTTGGTGGATAACGACGACATGCGATTTTTGTTTTGGGTGAGAGGTACGGTGGCACACATTTGCCTTCCTTCTAACTCCTTCAGTTGTCTTTAGACATGACCACGATATTTTAGGACCGATTATACAGCTATTATGCAGACGTTTAAAGCTTAAAACTTACTTCCATGCCAGAGTAGGATGCAGGGTGAGTGAGATGGGGTCATGGGTCCTATTTTGCAGATGCATGTAGTCATTGCATTGATGTTCTTCATTCTTACATCAACATAATGACAATGTTCAATAAACGTTCTGGAAGTTTATAAATTATATTTACGTCAGAGGCAGCGAAAGGCATGTTTCCAAGAAAGTATGCTTCACGAGCTCTTACCAGTCAAGTGGACAAAATTGTTATATAGCGAATATGATTATTACTTATCGGAAATTAATTATCCCTCAAGGGCGGTCCTTGGTAAGATTGAAAGTGGAGAGGTAGGCTTTCCACACTTCGCATGCAAGTGTATAAATTGAGTCACCGGAGGATTTGAGGGAAGGTATTAAGAACTTTGAAAAGTCTTGTTGCACACCTTGCCCAGGACGTCACGTTTTGCCTTGGTTCTTCATTTTTACAACTTAAAGACATAAAGACATAAAGACAAAAGATTAGCTCAACTACGTCTGTAGTTAATAAATGTTGATGGGTCACCTTTTTTGTAGATGGGCTTTACAACAGAAATTTTGAATGGCTTGGGGAAGATCCCACTGCTCAGACATAAGTTATTGATATAAAGACTTTAAAGGTTTGCGCATCTATGAGCCACAAGGGCCCTTCTTGGTTGCACTCTGTACACTCAACCAGTTGCCCACCAAATCTGCCAATCAGCCCTCCCTGTAATACTTAAAAGCAAGCCCTCTATTCTTATAATGATTATCTATGCTGTTTTGAAAGATGTTCAATGTGATACTACTGACAATGGTTTCTGGCAGCTGGTTCCAGTGTTCTACTACCCTGTTAATGAAGAAAGTCTGGTGAAGAAAGTCCTTGTTCTGCTGTGGGTAACTTTAATTTTGAATTTATTACCTCTAATTGCATCATTTCTGTTAAATTAAAATACTTCCCTAAGATATTCCCTCTCCAGACTATGGACAAATTTGAAGACCTCGATGAGATCTCCTCTCAGCCTTCTATATCTAAGTGAAAACATATTCAATTTCTTCAATCTTTCCTCATATGCCAGGTTGCTTATGCAATTAACCATTTTTGTAGCCCTCCTTTGTACTCTCTCTCTCTCTCTCTCTCTCTCTCTCTCTCTCTCTCTCTCTCTCTCTCTCTCTCTCTCTCTCCCTCCCTCTCTCTCTCTCTCTCTCTCTCTCTCTCTCTCTCTCTCTCTCTCTCTCTCTCTCTCTCTCTCTCTCTCTCTCTCTCTCTCTCTCTCTCTCTCTCTCTCTCTCTCTCTCTCTCTCTCTCTCTCTCTCTCTCTCTCTCTCTCTCTCTTTATATATTTTAGTTCAAGTAAACTTAGACGGAAATCAGATTCAGGACTTGCAATAGCCATATATATTCTTCAAAGGTAAAATAGGCTATCCGAGGTAATCTTAGGTCCGTGGCATTGAATTAGCTTGCAAATGTACCGGAACAATACACAAATTTCAATCCAGTCTTCTATTAGCATGAGTCGTATAAAATGCTTCGCATTAGGTCGCAAAGCCATGTCAAGGGGCAATAATCCTCGATTTCGTACCAAGGTGGTTGGCAATGTTCCCCGTTATGACTTCATGGTCCCATGACCTCACATAACCTAACAAAACGATACCAAGCACCCAAGAAAACCACCACCCAGAGGGTAGTACAAATTTCAGTGGTTTTCCCTCAGCAGTTTGAACGCTATCCAGGTAAATTCTTAGGAGGTGGAATTTGAATCAATCCCGTCCCCTCCACTTCCGAGATTTGACATTAACAAGCTTGCGATGCCCTCGTACGCTGTTTTACTTTTCTTTTTTGGGCAGGGGGTTGATCTGAACCTATCTGCAGGATTTCGCTCAGCGTATCGATGGCATCACTGTGACACGGTATCTATGTGACTGCCAGCAGTCTTATGAGACAGTGCATGACATTGTAGTATGTTTCACCTACGACAACGTGCCGCTTAGCGACTTTTCCGCGATAGTAATCTTTTATCTCGTGTCATTGCCAGAATAGTAATGACTCTTCGGACCAGCGGCATGGGAAGCCATCGCCAGACACCATTTATGTTTCGATGGTTAGGTAAAGAAACAAACTGTCTGGGCATGCTATGGTACGAAACAGCCTGATGATGCAAATAGCCCATACTCAACGGTAATACAGTACCGTAATTTGTCATCATAACTGCAGATATTTTATAAATATCCGTCACCCACACTCCTAGCCCAGTAGCAGGTTTCTTCATCTCTCCATAATCAATTTCCAGGCACTATTTCGCTTTTAACTTGCACAAATGAACGTGCACTTATAATCAAAATATCATCATTGCTCATATCTGCTCTATTCGAGTGCGCGCACAAACTCTCTTTTTGCCTGCCCTCCACCTCTCTCTTTGAGTCAGCTCTCATCATCGCTCCCGCCATCAATTCGTCACAACTGCATACAGATACACAACATGGCACGCACAACCACCAACACAGAACACACACCACGAGCACGAGACAGCCGACATCACCACACTGGTGGCAGGCTGGACAAATTCATCACCAACAACTGCAACGCTGGAACGATTACTTTCACTGGGCTGTTATACTGCCAATGCTCGAAGTGCCAATACCAACTATATTGAAGTGTTACATGTCGCAGAACGAGCGAGGATGACACATATGTATCCATCGATAACCAATCCATTGTGTACCTGAAAATTTTCCCTACCGGAAGTCGGATATTGATGTTTGATAAAGTGCACAGAAATGAACATCAGAAGATTCCAGAAAACTGATAGAACGCTCTGGTCGTCGAGCCGTGTCGTGTCTGACACTTCGTTTTGTCAAACTGACTGATGGGAAGATGTCACGTTGCGGGAATCGACTCCGTGAGCTGAACCCTAAGCTTTATTTGACCGCTACTCCGGTCAATAGCATGCTACTCAAGCCATAACAATAATGGCCATTGCTCTATGTCGACTGCCAGAGTGGGAACTTCTATCGGACGAAAGCGAGGCGTGTCACTTTCTTCGCTGAAACTCTTCACAATCTTGGCATGCCTGCATTGCAGTTGTCATTTAAAATATAATCTAATTTACTATTCCCTGTACTGACCATACTCGCTGAGATTAAATGAAGTATAGCAAGTGACGTGAATCAAGTTGGAAACAGTTGCGATTTTTTTGCGACACTTCTAAACCTTCTCATTTGATCTGGCCTGCGACGACATCCATGGGCAGAGAAAGCCGAATTTGCATCACCACCAGAACCACAAGAGTGATGGACATGTACAACCAATATCACATCCGCAAGATCAAGAGATAACACCCAGATCCGACCAGTAAAACACCTAAATCAGACCGGCAAGGTCGAGAGACACCAACGAGGTGAGACCAGTAAAGCCAAGCGATGTACGCACCACCGAGGTCAAACACGCAATACGAAGAAATACCAATGGAATCCGCAAGACCAATATATGCTACCGAGATGGTACCCGCAAGACCAAGAAGAACACCGAGAGGTTTGCGACTAAATGGTCCATCGACAGGCGTTTGACTCAGTCCGAATTGTCGGCTTGATGCTGGGCTACGTAAAGGAGGATGTCCTGCGTCCCATCCCATCTCACTCAGATTGCGTCAGGTTGCATCCACGTGCCACGTGTCACGTGTTCTAGCTTTCCCTCCGGACGTTATCGCTCCTGCGGATGGTATGCTGTTGGCTGGCAATTACCTAAATGCCCCGCTCGGTGCCGGCGGCTGCGAAGTTCACGAAATCATTTCGACAGGGACATGTGTCATCCTATTGTACTTTAAGGTGTATGCTCTCGAACCTTACGATAATGGTGATGCTTTCTGTGGATTCGAACTAACACAAATTGAATTTAAATATTGTAATCAGGGGCATAGACATATCAGACTTGATGCAAGTGTGACTTGTGCCATTCCAGCCTTCTCCCCTTCTAACGCGCCACGTACGCACAAACTTCACTGCGTTCCTATAGGCTGCCAGGCTGCGTTGTGTTAGTTCTTACTTGAAGGTCTTTTGTATTCTATATCTAAATCATCTACTCAAGCACAGATAAGTAAGTGCAAACCTGCATCCAAAAGAGGTGCGCAGTAGATGTATATCCATATGCATGGCGTGCGGTGAGGGGATCCCTCCCGACCCCATCTCGGCATCTCGGAGAGCTATACTCGCTGAGTGTGAAGCTCCCCATAAGGCGGAGAGTCGCCGGCCGGGAAAGTCGCAACACAGGGTCTCTAGTTCATTTGTGAAACCAAACTTACGACAATCCGTGTCATTATGCGAAGATCTGTCATTTTAGCACATTCGCTTCGACTTCACGTGGGGCTGCTAAGGCTAATATGAATAATTATATACAGTGCATTGCATAATAGACATGATTCATTGTGGGTGTGGTGTTGCTATTGCCACAGCCACGGCAGCAACAATTACTTTGAAAAGTGTTTTATGCTGAATAATGACTTGCCACAAATCAGTAACTACTGGCTAGCATCGATTAGTCTTGCGCCAGCGAAGTACATGGAAGTAATGCACATTTGTCTAGATAAATGAACATTTGCTAAGTGTTTTGGCGCTACTGCTGAAAAGTGGTGGGAGGATGAGTGCTAATTTTGTCCTCTCTTTCTACTGCGCACGTCAACCCAATTAAGGTAAGGGCTAATACTCCCTCTCCTGTAGTTGTTCGCCTGCTGTTTTTCCACCCTTTGTGATAAGGGAGCGAAACTCGGTGGCTTTTTCTAACTCTAGTTTTCCTACTTTGTGCGAAAATGGTTGTTTCGTAACTATACCACAAGCGGACCCACGACAAAACTCTTGGTTGACGACATTATATTTTTTGCACACAAAATAAACTTTAAATGGGGATCACGAAGAATAACAGTCGAAACCCGGGGGTTATTTGTGGACTACCATTCATATTGTGTGTAAACTGTGGTCTCTTGCAACGTCTTGGCCCACCCCGTAACACTATCTTTGCTGCTCCCCTGGATGAAATTGTTTAGATGAAGATTCATCCGAATACTGCTGACGTTATTGGATCACCATCGTGCGAGGGCCTTCGAATGCATCATGTTTGATAACCTTGTAAGTCAAAGGTGCAATCAGGCAAGGGCACGTGCTATCTAACTCGCTTCGATCGTCCATAATTGTCATTGAAAGCAAATAGATACCCCACATTTTAGACATTCTCGAAGGCTTCAAGGCAATCGAACTTCATTCATGTCAGCAAATACAACAAATATCCATACAGCAACTACGAATGCAACACAAGCCAATACAAATCCATCCTGGTATCCTCGGTGGTGCGTTCAAGTAATTGATGGAATTAACTACCCGTGATACACATACTTGATGCCTGACCGGTGGCACAGCTAGGATTTTCTTGAGGGGCGACGGAAAAAATGTAATGCGGCAGATAAACACTCCGTTACGAGAAGCGCCAAAGAAAGGGTTTTGCGTGGCGAAAATGCGAAAATAAACTATTTCATCTGGTGTAATGTGTGGTTTGGGTGCTAATGGGGAGCCGCCCATCCCCCCTCGCCCGCACCTCTGTGCCTGACCGTGTCCTCGGTGGTACAAGCCTGCTGCTGTGTGTTATTTTTTTCCAGGGCATAATCGAACGCGTTGGTGGCGCTTGCTGTCGCTGCCGCTGCCGGTTGTGTTGCATGCGGTGTCAATGTAGATGATGCATCGTTTGTCGTGTTTATATCTGCACTGTTGACAATGTTGACTGACACGCAGTTAAACATCGTGTGCTGGTACAGCATTGATGTAGAGTGCGCTGAATTTAATAACCACACTATACCGCACTAATGTACAACAATGGGTAAGAATGATTGACACGTCCGCTATTAATTGGCCTGGACTTTCCACCTTTAGACGCTATCTTATTAGGTGAAATATTATAGTTATTATAGTATATGCATTACACAATACACAAGGTAGCCTCGAAGCATATCATAGAGCAGGTTTTCTTTTCTGTTTACGTTCATCGATTATCAGTAGATGGCCATTCATTACCCGCGTAAATAGGCCAGATCGCATCCACTCTGGTGCGCCAGAACTTCGTATGGTCACTGTCCCCAAAGCAAACATCTTTTGCCCGGTGTCATCCTGGTGAATGGGACTCTTGGGTCGGCGCTGTGCCGTAGTTGGCTGGGTGTATGCTGAGCAATATGGGTGGGTGTGGTCTGAGCAATTTGACTGGGTGTGTGCTAAGCAATGTGGCAGGGTGTGTGCTGAGCAGTGTGGCTGGGTGTCTGGTCTGAGCAATGTGGGTTGGTGTGTGCTGAGCAACGTGGCTGGGTGTGGTCTGAGCAATGTGGCAGGGTGTGTGCTGGGTACTGTGGCTGGGTGTGTGCTGGGTACTGTGGCTGGGTGTGTGCTGGGTAATGTGGCTGGGTGTGTGCTGAACAACGTGGCAGGGTGTGTGGTGGGTACTGTGGCTGGGTGTGTGCTGGGTAATGTGGCTGGGTGTGTGCTGAACAATGTGGCAGGGTGTGTGCTGGGTACTGTGGCTGGGTGTGTGCTGAACAATGTGGAGGGTGTGTGCTGGGTACTGTGGCTGGGTGTATGCTGGGTAATGTGGCAGGGTGTGTGCTGAGCAATGTGACAGCGTGTGTGCTGGGTAATGTGGCTGGGTGTGTGCTGAGCAATGTGGCAGGGTGTGTGCTGGGTAATGTGGCTGGGTGTGTGCTGAGCAATGTGGCAGGGTGTGTGCTGGGTAATGTGGCTTGGTGTGCGGTCTGAACAATATGGCTGAGTATGTGCTGAAGAATGTGGCTGGGTGAGTGCTGAGCAACGTTGCTGGACCATCCAGATGCTGCCTACTGCTGCAGTCAGGCCGCCGAGCGTGATGAACAACGGTGTTTTCAGGGGCATGTCCTGGGGGAGCTACGCAAACGTCGGCGTCTCGACTGGTGGCTCTATATGGTAGCCGGCTGCCTGAATGGCAGTAGCCATGCTTCAAAGTGTTCGTCAAGCTACTACAGCCACGACTGGGACAAAGTCGGCTGTGACCGCTTTTTCTTCTTCAACTACCAAATGCCTCTTTACGACAAGGTTGAAGCCAGAATGTGTGAAAGCGATATGACATCGCAATTGTCTGCGTGCGAGGCAATAGCCAAACAATGGCAACAATCAAGAGACTATGGTCATCGTCGAGTCGAAGCGAAGCAGTGTGGCAATTTGTCACGCATGCTGCGACTGGCGATATACGAGCGGCAGGAGGTGGCACGACCGAGCGCTCAGTGACATCTTCTGCACATAAAACCGCCAAGGAGTCGCAGTAATCGGCCTGAAGTGGCTGCGCCGATGCATAAATCGGCGGCCGACGACGCGCGCCAGTAGTGCCTGTGTCGCTGGCCAGTAATGGCGAACACCTTTCGGCACCTCCGTCGCGTCGGTGTGATATTGGAAAACGATTCGGACCAATGGCCCGTGATTGCCGGGCGGCCCGCTTTTGCATTAGCTCCGACGCTTCCCGATGCGAATGTGTTCGTTAGCGGAAGTGTCTGGATTATTGCGGGTGCGATGCCTGCCGACTCGGCCTGCCTGTGGACTTACTTCATCACGTTAAGGATAGGGCGGCGGCTGGCGGAGGGCTGAATGCTGCGCGGCGTGTGTGCCAGTCGCGAAAACAAGCCGTCTGCAGTTGTGGGACAGTGCAGTAATTCAACGTGTGTTTGCTGCCAGCTGGCGACAAAATGTCGAACTTGCGGCCGGCTGGTCCTTGGTGCATACAACAACGGTGCGTCGATTCTGCGCTGGCCAAATGATTACCCCGTGCACGTGTCTGTGGCAGACTATCCAGCGGTCGTGCTGGGCGAAGGACGGGAAAGTGAGCCGCACTGCTCTGGTTTTCCCGGACCCGCCCAGCCACAACAGTCGGCACCAAATGGGCCGCGGACCCGCCCAGCCACAACAGTCGGCACCAAATGGGCCGCGGACCCGCCCAGCCACAACAGTCGGCACCAAATGGGCCGCGGACCCGCCCAGCCACAACAGTCGGCACCAAATGGGCCGCGGACCCGCCCAGCCACAACAGTCGGCACCAAATGGGCCGCGGACCCGCCCAGCCACAGTTCCTGGGGCCTGAACTGCGCTGGAATGATGTGAACCATGTTTTTAGAGCTGCAACCCAAAAAGGATTAGTGGAGTAAATATGAGTCCGATGTCAACAAATGGATGGCAACATTTCGGCTATTGGTCATATGTAGTTTACTTCCTATTAGGAAGATATGAGTAAGGTGCGAAATCTCCAGAATTTAGAGATTAGCTAATAATCGATGACCAAAACCCCAAAATGTAGCAGAGTCATTCGTTATTGTTAGATCCCGGTGGGCTGAGGAGGGGTGGAGTTGCTGTCGAAAGCTCCCTCCTCTTCCACGTCAGTGTGTTCCAGAGTATCGGCCGAATGAGTAGACTAAGATCTTTAGCAGTCTAAATCTCCACTAGTGGACGTACAAGTAAAATACATTTACAATTGCTTCTTGGATGGATCTGCTGGATCTGCTTGGATGTCCGTACAAATTTCAGGTTCAGGACATCAAAGCTATTAACCTTGGATTGGTCATAGTACGCAATGTTCCAACACTTTTTTAAGTGCTGCCATTCGGAATAGTTGCAACTGATTGCATACAACTCAGATCGTAATGTTATTTCAACCAGACGAACATATTGACAGTTGTATAGTTCTAATAAGGTCAAGGTTGCTAGCCTGAAGGCGGGTCAGTTTGCGTTCTTGACGGAATCAATTGGAGAGAATTGGATCTGGTGTTACATTGTTCGTGCGGCAAATGATAACGGGTATGTAATAGCATAATGGCTTAACATGTGTTCAAGGCGAATCCAAGTAGGTCAGGACAAGAATCACGTATTGTATATTCGACGCAATGCCATCGCACTCGGAATGTTGCTTTCCCTCGTGAGGTCATACCTACATCCAGTTTTAATGCCGCATAAGTAGTAAGACATGACATTGAATGACCAAGCGATAACCTGAGATGACCTGGCTTCGTGTGACGTGACCTTACCTGCCTTGACTTCATTTTTGTTTGAACATACAAAGTTGCATGCACATAGGCAAAATGTGAAGTTGATGATTGTATCAATATATGCATTATCCCGCCGTGACCTAAGGTCAGATCACGAAATCAGAAGCTGGATAGTTCATAAATCTACTAAAGGATCATATCAGTTCTTCTGTAAGCATATTGTTATACCTTAAAAGTGATGTGTCGGGGATATTCAAGCTTGAACGTATTCGACATGACTATATAGAATGACCCGACCTGATGGTAGGATTATCCAACATCGAACAAGTTCACACATTTGTCTTCAATGGTTCCGTTGTAAGGACTCGAGACGTACATGTTCTTATGCTCCAGTACTTTCTCTAGGATGAGGTGTTCATGTGGCTGGGTCCACCTCATTTGTTTCTTAGCGACCAAGCCGAAAATGAAGAAACAAAATGTGATATGAGATGTGGGTTACATTGTCCTGCCAATGACATATGGGGCATTCCACGTCAAATCGCACAAGAATTGGCTATTTTGAACCCGACCCCCTCCGATTTTTATGAAAATTGATACACCTGTAGTGCCAAGTGAACGAACCTCACACGCCAACTTTCAGCCCTGGGTGACCTCTGGGGTCAGATTTAGAGGTCATCTTAGGTCGCCTATTTTTACCAACTTGACAACAATCAAATGCATATATATTAGATGTTAATTAACTTAGCGGAACGACATTGGTGTTAAAGTGCGCAGAAACCCTTGGTCATTCAGAAATATGGCAAAAGTTTCACGTGACCTCTCCGTGACCCTTGACCTAACGAGGTCAAATTATAAAATGCATTTTTCTATATGTTTGCCTGCCCCTAATTCGACTAAACGTGGCTGAATTAATGGTCCTGATATTATCTAAGAACGTGCAAAAAAGAAAGGCGGAGACTCTAAAACTTTTTGAGATATCGGCCTTTGAGTAGGTATTGTCATAGGACCAAATCGAAGCATCCCCCGATGCTATTTACCATATCATCGATGATAACTCTGGTTTCCTTGGTCCGATTATCGTCAAATTTGGTGGGCAAATCATCGGTGGCAAGCTTAATTATTTTCCAGATTTTCAAGTTGACCTGACCTAACATGACCTGGCAGTAACCTCTCCATTGCAAGCCAACAGGGAAACAAAAATATTTTCCTGAACAAAAAACGCTGAATTTTGCTCGTACAGGCTATATTACCTGGTTTTAGGTTAGGCTACTCCAAACGAGCCAAGTTTTATTTTGAACAAGTGTCCTCTGCAAGGTCACGTGAGGTCACTATGAGGTCATGCCACACTTTCGTCAATAACTTTATATAGAATCGAGATAGAGAAATAATTTTAATGCCATCGAGATCCTCTGGTTAATCATGATGTATAATATGATCAAGCTAGGTCATCACTTGACCTCGGTTTAGGGTGACCTGGAGGTCAACTGGGGTCAGGATCAAATGTTCAGCTAGCTAAGTCATGTGATACATCAATCAACGCGGCCTGACGAGGAAAATAGGATTGTAACAAAATTATATTTCTATCTTTATTTTGGCAAAAGTTATTCGCAAACAAATATGTTTCCTCGGTTTTTATAGCCTGAATATATTGTTTCAGCTCGCGTGCGTTTCGTACTAACATTTTATCGGGAGGGCCAGTAAATGTTTCTGATATGCAAATAGCCGCGACCATAAAACAAGTTGAACAGCAGTACCGTATATTCACGAAGAACTACCAACCTTTTTCGCCACACGTACCTCACGGCCCGTCTCGCTGCCGGAAAACCATCTCACAACCACCATACCATTACGTGGAGACGGAGCAACACGATGGACATTCCTTGTTCCCGGTATTGTGCGAGCAGCTGCGAATCTGTCATTCAACGCTTTGGTTTCTTTGACCCACTCGGTTTTGGGAAAATACTCCACGCACGTGCCTGTGGCATGGTTTTTTACAAGGTGATAAAACTGGTCCGGGATCTCAATCAGAGTTCCTTGCAGACTTCCCTTTTTAGCTAACCTTTTCAACGTCCCACCAATGCCATCACACGGTCCCTTTCCGTGAGCGGTTGCGAAGAAATGCCACTCGGCGTCTATTCCAAAGTCGACGGAATGCTCTGCCAAATTTAGGAAATTCTTACAATTTTTGTATTGCGAGGCACCCCCATCTGAAAAATAAAATATCTTCTTGGGGCGCTGGCCTAATTCTGCTTCCAGGCGCTCAATGAGTTTTCCTTGAAACAGGTGGACAGCCACAGTATCATGCGTCAGGCAGTCGGAAATGGCAGAGTAAGAAAAATGTTTGAGGTCCCCTGCGTTGCTTCGCCAATAAGCCACAAACGGATGGATTGTCACCTGCAGTTTGTTCCAGTGATGGGACTGTACCTCATCCTGTGTAACCATAGCGTAGTTTTCGGAAAACTATCCAAGAACAATTACCTCTGCAGGAGCTAGTGTTTCCTTTAGGCCTTTCAGATAATTGCCTTGGGCACGGGCGACAAAATCATGCTTTACAAGTATTTCCAGCTGCTCGCAAAATGATCGCACAAAATCTTCAGAAGTTTGCGTAACCACCTCTAAGGTGGACCTATCAGTATTAGTCCACTTTCAGTACTCAATGTTATCGATTTCTCGGTTATCATCAATCATATCATGGCCATGAATATTCACGTAAGTTGCAATATTGCATGTATTTAGGCAATACAAACTTCCCAAGGTCGTGTTAGTTCATGTGAGGTCATGTCAACCTGAAAATCTGGAAAATAGTTCAGTTTGCCGCCGATGACTTGCGCAACAAATTTCACGATAATCGGACGAAGGTAACCAGAGTTATCATCGATAATATGGTAAATAGCCTCGGGGCATGCATCCATTTGGTCCTATGACAATACTCAAAGGCCGATATCTCAAAAAGTTTTCAAGTCTCCGCCTTTCTTTTTTGCAGGTTCTTAGATAATATCACGACCATTAATGTAGCACCGTTTCGTCGAATTAGGGGCAGGCAAACATATATAAAAATATATTTGTATACTTTGACCTGGTTAGGTCAAAGGTCACGGGGAGGTCACGTGCAATTTTTGCCATATTTATGAATGTCCCAGGGCTTCTGCGCACTTTGACACCAATTTCATTCCGCTAAGTTAAATAACACATGAGATATTTGCAATTTATTGATGTCAAGTCGGTAAAAAATCGTGACCTAGGATGACCTCTAGATCTGACCCCAGAGGTCACTCTGGGCTAAAAGTCGGCGTGATGTGTTCTTTTACTTGGTACTACAGGTGTACCAATTTTCATCAAAATCGGAGGGGGTCGGGGAATTTCTTGTGCGATTTGACGTGGAATGACCCATATCTGACATTGGCTCCGACACGCGTAGTGCTTAAGCTGGTTTGCAAGGCTCATTCTAACCCATTCTGAACTACCTTGTCTTATCCTTTTTGCTATTTTCACCATGAATGCATTCATCCATGATAATTCTTGAAACACGGTCCCCGGCCAAAAAATAGAAGCTTTGCAATTTGTAATCCACTCCCAGGGATTTAACACGTGCCCTGGAGGGTCTCTGAAAATGTCGCGCAATGGAGGGGAGAGAGGGCGGATTCCATCCCTATAAATTATCGGCTCCTAATAACCCGTCCCGTCTCGGGGGTCTTCAACCGACCCCCCCCCCCAGGTTTTTCGCGGACAGCGGACGAACGGCGCGCGGCAACGCGCCCAAATTTGGCATACCTTTTCCCACATCAATTTGACATGCTGACAAATTAATGTTGGATTGATCAATTTGTCAGCATGTTAATGACAAATTGATCAATTTGCTATTAACATGCTCCAGTTAATGACAAATTGATTATCGGCGCGTGTGAAGTCGACGTGCGTAAATTGAAGCAATATGAGTATGACGTCTGGTTACTACATTATCGGCAAGGTGTGAATGTATGAATGTGTAGTGAGCTGGTGCTGGAGCTGGCCCTGCGCCACGCAGGGCCGCCGGCGCCGGTGGCGCCGGTGTCACGTGGCACTCGGCGCGTCACGTGGTCACGTGGTCACTGTCACGTGGTCACGGCCGTCAGCGGTTTCTGCAGCGCGGTCTGTGGTTGGGGCGGCTAGGTCGGCGGCGCGCGGGGGTGACTGCCCGCAGTTGGTCGAGGGGACGCGTGGCCGGTGCTCGTGGCTGGGTCGCCGGACACTGCCAATACACGTCCTTCCCCGTGCTCGGCACTTACTTTCTAATCGGCAACTACAAGCTATTTCGGCCATACATTGCGAATACGATGCCGGGGCACGGGGATGAAGAGGGAGAGCCGCGGGAGGCGACGTCGGGCGCGAGTGGATCGGTGAAATTCGCGGAGGTATCGGGGACCCTGGGTGTGGGAGGTCCGCGTAATTTCGACACGCGCCACATACCCGAGTTCAGCGGGACAGTGAATGTGGCCGAGTGGTTTACGCGGGCAGAGAAACTGTGCCGACGACGCGGCGTCAACTTCGTGGACGTCATCCCGGAACGGCTGACTGGGGCAGCCTTCGCTGTCTGGGAGCAGCTACCCGACAAGGCGCAGGACTCCATGGCGGCTGTGCGCGACGCGTTATACGACGCGTTCGCGTTAAACCGGCACGCCCCGTACGCCGCCTTCCAGGACCGAGAACTGCGACCAGGGGAGTCCGTGGACGCCTACTTGGCGGACCTGCGCCGCCTCATAGCGCTGGTCTCGGACGGGAAGCTCCCCGAGTCCATCCTGGACGCCAAATTCATATCGGGGCTGCCAGCACCGGTACGGAGCCAGCTAAAGGCAGGTACGCGAGCACAGCGGATGGCGCTGCCGAGTCTCGTCCGCTTGGCCCGGGACATCCTGAGCGATGACCATCACGAGGTGCTGGCTGCGGCAGCAGCGTCGCGGCCCGCGCCCCCGCCGTCTCGTCAGGAAGCGCGGCGGCCACGACTACCGCGACGCTGCTGGACATGCGGGAGGGAGGGTCATCTCGCCGCGGCCTGCCCAAACGCATCGGGGGACGCGTCAGCGCGAGCGCCGTCTCCGGATCAGTAGAACGCGCCCTTCCGGTCGCCCGGATGCAAGTGGACGGCAGCGAGCGACGCGTGTTGGTGGACTCCGGATGCACTGACACGCTCGTGTACCGAGGTTGCTGTCGGCGGTGGACGCCACGGACGGTGGAAATGAGAACCGTGAACGGGGAACGTTACGGTGCAGTGGGTCGGTCACGGTCAAGGTGGAATACCAGGGCAGGCGAGTGATGCTCGCGGCGCTGGTTGTGCCAGACCGCCCGCTGGGTGTGGACGTGGTTCTGGGGATGTCGGGCATCACGGCCCTGGGTGGCATCAGCCTGCGGACACCGACAGACGTGCGGCGGCAGTTGAGGTCGACCGTCGGGACTTGGCCGTGGATGCAGCGGACTTCACGGCGCGATTCGCCGCGCGGACGGGCGAATGGACCGTGGCATGGGTGTGGGCAGACGGGAACGGTCCCGAGCCTGCGGAACCGAGTCGCGAAGTATGCGGTACCGCCGGCGGTTCGGCCGGCGTACGACGCTGAATTGGAGCTGTGGATCCGGGAGGGTGGCTGCAGCCGTATGACGAGCGGGTGGATGGCCCGGCCCGTGGCCTGATCCCTCTGATGGCGGTCCGGCAGCCGAATCGGGACAGGGTGCGCCCTGTCTTGGACTACCGTGAGTTGAATGGCCACATTACCGCACACACCGCGGACGCGGACGTTTGTGCTGCCCAGCTTCGCCGCTGGCGACGGCACGGCGCTCACGTCGCGGTGGTGGACCTGCGGAAGGCGTACCTTCAGCTCCGGTTGGACCGGCGGCTGTGGCCGTATCAGACGGTGGAGGTGCGAGGCCAGAGGTATTGCCTGACTCGCGTCGGCTTTGGGCTGAACGTCGCGCCGCTCGTCATGAAGGCCGTGGTGCGGGCCGTCCTGCTCCAGGATGCCGCGGTGAACCGGGGGGTGCTGCCCTACATGGACGATCTACTGGTAGACGAGGACATTGTCAGCGCAGACCACGTCGTGGAGCACTTCGCCCAGTACGGTCTGATCTGTAAGCCGCCGGAGCGGGCGGCCGAGGGAGCGCGACTGCTCGGGCTGCGGGTGCGCGCGGACGACGGAGAACTGTGCTGGCGCCGCGACAACCCGGTGGCCGCGCCCCCGGAGGTGCTCACACGTCGAGCGTTGTTCGCGTGGTGCGGCCACCTGGTGTCCCACCTGCCGGTGGTGGGGTGGCTGCGTCCGGCGGCCGCGTGGTTAAAGCGGCGCGTCAACGCCCTGACGACAGGCTGGGACGACCCGACAATGGACGCCGAGCTGCGCGAGCAGGTCGACTGTGTCGCGGTGCGGGTAAGGGGGGCCGACCCGGCACGAGGCCCCTGGCAGCTGAAGGGGGACAAGTTGGTGGTGTGGACGGACGCCAGTTCCCTTGCTGCCGGGGTCATCCTGGAGGATCCGGTCAGTGGCGCCGTGGAGGACGCGAGCTGGCTACGGCCGGAGTCGAAGGCGGCCATGCACATCAACATGGCCGAGCTGGACGCGGCGCTTAGCGGTGTGAACATGGCGGTTGCGTGGGGGATTACCACCATCGACCTTCGTACCGACTCGGCCACGGTTCACAAGTGGATCGATGACGCCCTGAGCGGCCGCTCTCGCCTGCGGACTAAGGCGCACGGGGAGATGCTTATCCGCCGGAGGATCGACGTCATTCGACAGCTAGTGGAGGAGTTTCGCCTGAAGATGACGGTCCGCCTGGTAAAATCCGCGGACAACCCGGCGGACGCACTCACCCGTGTGCCAAAAGAGTGGCTTCGACTGCCGGACTCATCAACTGACGCGCCACCAGGCGCCGTCGCGGCAGCCGTGGCCCCGCGACCAGACGCCGACCCCGCCCGGATACGTGAGGTGCACGAGAACACCGCGCACCAGGGGGTCCGCCGGACGCTCTGGTATGTGCGTCGGAGCGAGGACGCGCGTGCCACCCGGTCAGCGGTGCAAGCGGTGATCCAGCAGTGCGATGTGTGCCAGTCCATCGACCCGGCACCTGCGCGCTGGCAGCGCGGGTCACTGAGCGTGCCGCTGACGTGGGAACGCCTAGCCATCGACGTTACCCACTACCGGGGCCGGTCGTACCTGACGGTGATCGACTGTGGGCCTTCCCGGTACGGGATGTGGCGGCTGCTGCGCCGTTCCGACGCAGCCGAGGTCACGGGCCAGCTGGAAACCATCTTCCTGGAACGGGGCGCGCCGGCTGAGTTGCTGTTGGACAACGCGACAGAATTCCGGGGTCGTCGGATGGCTGCGTTCGCGGCGCGCTGGGGGTCCGGCTGCGCTTTCGGGCCGTGCACGAGGCAGGAGGTAACGGCATTGTCGAGCGCCATCATCGGACAATTAAGGTGATGGCGGCCCGCCAGGACTGCACCATCGGTGAAGTGGTACACCGTTACAATGCTACGCCTCGCGACGGTGTACGACCCTCCAGCGCTCCGGCGGCCGGGCTCTTCAAGCGCGCTGGCCGGGACTTGTCGGTGGCCGCCGATGTGCAGGGGCCAGCCGGACGATGCCCGTGGCGCACGACGGCTCTGAGCGTGCGCGCGCGATGCTCCAAGTCGGTGACACCGTGTGGATACGACGCCGAGGTCAGCCGACGCGGTGCACGGATGTGTCGCGGCGAGGTGTGGTGACGCGGCTGCTCCCGACACCGCTGGTGGAGGTCGACGGTACCCCGTGGCACGTGCGGTGTGTCCGGCGGCCATTCGGGAGTGAGGACGCCGGACCAGACAGGAGCGCGAGCGAGTCTGGGGACTTTGACCCACCGGAGGAGGTGATGGAGCAGCCGCGTAAGGTGTTGCCCAGTGCGGGTGGGGCGGTAGAACCGGAGGCGGAGCGGCCGCCACCGGCACCGCCGGATGCGTGGGCGGCGGCAGAAATGAGTGCAGACCTCGCAGACGGCGCGGGCAGGGCGGAGGATTTTGAGGACGATGACCACCCGAGCGCTGAATGTGTGGTCACTGAGGACGCGCGGGATGGGCGAGCCGCGCCCCGGCGAAGTATGCGTGTGAGGCGGGCGCCAGTCGAATTGTATGGCTGCGGTCTACCAAGTGAATCGTGTATACCGGACGACGATGATGATTATTGATAATCAGGTGGAGGTGTAGTGAGCTGGTGCTGGAGCTGGCCCTGCGCCACGCAGGGCCACCGGCGCCGGTGGCGCCGGTGTCACGTGGCACTCGGCGCGTCACGTGGTCACGTGGTCACTGTCACGTGGTCACGGCCGTCAGCGGTTTCTGCAGCGCGGTCTGTGGTTGGGGCGGCTAGGTCGGCGGCGCGCGGGGGTGACTGCCCGCAGTTGGTCGAGGGGACGCGTGGCCGGTGCTCGTGGCTGGGTCGCCGGACACTGCCAATACACGTCCTTCCCCGTGCTCGGCACTTACTTTCTAATCGGCAACTACAGAATGCAAGCTTCGTACTGTGCATAGTCGGAGCTTTCTGGCGGCGTTTTGGATTGCATTCTAGCTTACGTAGATCGTAAGAGAAAGTCTTCCAAGAGCTCCCCACCCCCAGCCCCATCCCCCTCCCCCGCCCTGTCCGGCTGGATTTGAAGATTGACCGGGCGAGGGTTAAATGGACGAGAATTGCCATGGAACCAAGGATTAGCATATGCAGTACATCGGAGCTCATAGGTCTGGTGCGTGCAATATGCACCACGTCAGCCGGCTTCACACAAAATCATAGCAGCGGCCACACACAGAATACCAGTAGTTCGCAACGAAATATATTCGCATGCTTCTTGCTACATTCAAATAACCTTGCGCCATTTCACAAACCAATGCAATATCTGCAGCATTCAGTCTCGCATGAAGACAAGGTGGACACTTGCATGGCATATATACACACACACACACATACACACGCATATATATATATATGCATATATATATATATATATATATATATATATATATATATATATATATATATATATATATATATATATAAATGTATGTATATATATATGCGTGTGTATGTGTGTGTGTGTGTATATATATATATGTGTGTATGTGTGTGTATATATATATATATATATATATATATATATATATATATATATATATATATATATATATATATATATATATATATATGTATATATAATTATATATGCATATACATATATATCTATATCTATATCTATATATATATATATATATATATATATATATATATATATTTATATATATACTGATTTCAAAAGACCGGTCAAATGCTGCACATTTGGTGGTTTCTTGGAATCCGCTCGTGACATGATTAGGCTAAGAATAAGAATTTATATTGGTATTCAATGTAGTAAGAGCAGTTGAATTCTAAATTGTAGTAACCTGAATAGCAAAGCAATGAAAATACTACGATGAATGTGCTGTTCACAAAATTTCGCAATCATTTGTCGGAGGTGCCTCCAAATATTTGCACCTGAAACTGCTTCTGATATAGTTACAACAGCAAAATATTGTTAGTTTTTGTGGGTTAGTGGTGCATCGGCTGTTCAGGTCATATTGCGCCCATAGTTTTGTCATTTAAACACATAAGCGAGTGAACAGCAGTTCGGATAGCGATTTATAAGACAATGCTGGATGTACTAATGATAAACTGATACTAGCCCGTCCCGTCTCGGGGGGTCTTCAACCACCCCCTCGGGTTTTTGGCGGAAAGCGGACGAACGGCGCGCGGCAGCGCACCCAAATTTGGCATACCTTTTTCCACATCAATTTGACATGCTGACTCAAAACTTTTAGATCAGATCGTCTAGGGACAACGAGTTAGTCAAGTTCAAGCGAGGTCACCTCCAAAAAGTTCAACCAGTTGTCACGCGTTAACGGATACAGATATTTTAATGAAACTTTCAGCGCTTGCTATCTTTACGGATGCAACAAAACGTACGAGTGGAATTTTTCATTTTTTCGTTTTTGACTAAATATAAATTTTTATATTTAGCCAAATATAAAATTTTATATTTGACTAAATATAAAAATTTTATATTTAGTAAAAATATAAATTTTTTAATTTGAACTGCCAACTTGCAGTTCAAATACAGGATTCTGGTTAAAGTAAGCATTTTTTAGACCAAGTTGACTTCCAGCAACGTTTTTCGGTTTGCTGTATTGGAAAAGAAAATTAAAGACAACTTGATACCTCGAAATTTTGAAATTTCATCAAAAATATGGGGGGCAAAAAATTGTAGTCCTAGTCGATTTCGCTGTCCTTTTTTCATTCCAAATACATTTTGTTTTTATATATCCCCCAAAATGAACTCCCCAGAGCCAAAAACATAATGTAAGTCGTGAAAAATCGTGCAAATCTAGCCCTCCTGGTGACGTCACTTTTGGGGGAAATTGTTTTGGAGGATGGACCCGGACCCTACTCGTCGAGCACTTTCCGATGACACCTCAGCGTACCGCTGGAACACTACTGCGACGTCCGTAACGTACCCTTAGAACGCTGCCGTCACTTCGATAACGTAATCCTAGAACAATACAGTGACTTCGGTGACGTACCCCTAGAACACTACTGTGACTTCTGATACGTTCCCCAAGAACACTATCGTGACTTCGATGACGAACTGCTAGAACACTATCGTGACTTCGATGACGCACCCTTGGAATACTTCCGTAAATTTAGTCACGCACCCCTAGAACACGTGACTAGTACGTGATGTTCTAGGGGTACGTGACTTCGGTGACGTACCCCTAGAACACTACTGTGACTTCTGATGCGTTCCCCAAGAACACTATCGTGACTTCGATGACGAACTGCTAGAACACTATCGTGACTTCGATGACGCACCCTTGGAATACTTCCGTAAATTTGGTCACGCACCCCTAGAACACTACCGCCACTGTGTTGATGTAGCCTTAGAACACTACAGTGACTTCGGTGGCATGCCCCGAGAACACCACCGTGACTTCGGTGACGTATCCCTAGACCACTACTGCGAGCGCACAGGCTGTGCTTGGCGGCACAGCCAACAGCTGCCCGCCGCCTAGTGCCGCTGGCGCTAGGTGCCGCCCTGTGACCAGCCCCGGCCCTGGCTCGTGATTGGCTGCTACCTAGTGTGTACCAGACCAATGCTAATTGCCGATTGGCCGCTACGTTCGATTGTGCGCTCATCGAGGGTATTTCGTATGTTGTGTCGAGAGAGTGGAAGAGTGGAAGTGTCCTCAGGGAATTCGTGCTCAATATTCCCCTGTGCGTGACATCGTCTCTCAGCCGACAAGCTGGACGACGGTACACCAGACACTACCATGACTTTGAGGATGTGCCCACAGAACACTACCGTAACTTCGGTGACGATATGCGAGCACATTATCTGAATGAATGTTCCACCAAATGGGGGCACTTAGCGCTCCAATAACGGCAAATTGTTGGAGCGTGGCTGAGCCCTGAAATACGACGCCTCGCATGGAGGGAAATAGGTTGGAATCACACCATCTCAGATATCTGTTCTTCCACCTGTCGCTGAACCTTGAGTAATGGTTATGCTCCGCAACTCCTGAAGGCTGATAATTTCACAGCTATCCTCTTAGTGCTGGCGTCCTAAAGTTGAACAAGTCCTAAACAACTAAGTCCCTTCTCTCATTCGGATGTCCCTATCTCTCCCTATCTCTCTCTCTCTCTCTCTCTCTCTCTCTCTCTCTCTCTCTCTCTCTCTCTCTCTCTCTCTCTCTCTCTCTCTCTCTCTCTCTCTCTCTCTCTCTCTCTCTCTCTCTCTCTCTCTCTCTCTCTCTCTCTCTCTCTCTCTCTCTCTCTCTCTCTTTCTGTACTTAGGCCCCTCACTTTCCCGGGACTAAACTCTGAACCCCGGGATCACAGCAGAACACTTTACCCATTCGCCATCCTCTCTCAGTTCGCTGTTTGCAGCTTGGCCAGTTTGCAAGCCAGGTCGAACGCACAGGCATCAGAAGGTCATGTCCGCTGTGTCAGTATTTAAACTTTCTATCACATTTGTGCTATATGATTGGAATTTCCAGATCAGCTGGTGGGTTCACAGTCAATGCCATAAGCTTGCGCTTAGCGCTGGCTCTGATTATGTACAGCCTCCCCACCAACTATTCAAACTAAGCTTAAAAAGACAAAGGTGAGCTGTGCACTGTCCTTCTGTGGCGGTGCTGGTGCGTGTACGTTGATATACATGTCATTTGCTAAGGCTTTGATATCTTGGCTCCGTTTTTGTGCATCGTTCTGGTTCTTTTCAAATAAACCCGGCCACAGTAGGTTTCTCATTGTGGGCGGCTGTGATGCCAACAGCTACCTACGTGGTTATGCAATGTTACTCAGATGGCAGCTGTAGTTCCCCCTTGCACTGCCAGATGAGGTACTGACACCGAAAACAATATGAATATTTTCTAACAAAGATGCAAAAGCACTCTTTAATGATAAGAAGGCAAATAATACACCAACAAGCACCACAATGTAGCATCAACACTCAATCGATAAAGAGTCGCACGACGTGCAAATGGTGAATTTTTGGGTATATTTGCATAGCATGCACGCACACAATTATGCAAGATTAGAGTAATCGGTTGCACAGTGCACACATACACATGGTGCAGATGTGATCTATCTCGAAACACTCGTGTAGAGCGCATCAATACGAAAACTTCAACACTAAATCGATGCAAGTAATTGATGTCCAATAAAAAATATAAAGCATTTTTGAGTTTATTACACACACATCTACAAAAATATAAACATCAAGCTTAGTTTTGCCAATTGTATGCATCCTACCCGCTGAGGCTTCGCCTTCGTCCATAATGATTTTGGAGCCGGGAATTATTGCTCCACATTTTGTTTAACTACCCAGGCGTTCCGCCATCAAAACTCGGCCGAGTCCGTTCGCTGACGCGGAACCACAGAGGACATTGGCTCGCTGGTGTGTAATGCCTTCTATACAGGTGGAGTGGCCTTGTCCACACACACACACACACACACACACACACACACACACACACACACACACACACACACACATACACGCCAGCAACGGTAAATGATATGCAAACAGGCCGGTCACACCCGTGCCGTCCACGGAATGACCTCCGGTATTGTTGCCAGACGTTTCGGGGGTGCACGGCAGCTCGTGCATCGGTGTGGTAACCGCGGCTTGTTGCACTGGTGTTTACGTTTCATAAAGCTACCGCACGGTCATCGTCATTCACACTTCAGATACCATCAACAGACACGTTTCGGATAAATGTACGGAAAAAAATATTTTAGTTGCCGGTGACGCATCTTAGACGATATCTGTTGCATCGTATTCGTAGCACTAGGGGACACAGAGATAAAGTAAGAAAAAACATGAGATAGACTCACAATTTATTTTTCACACCGAACCATACGTTTGTGGAACAAGTCGAGGTCATACAAAGTGGTGATCATAGCATGGGTGGATTCTATGGCAATGTTGAGAAGCATGGTGTAAGCATGGTGTATTGTGTTGTGGCGTCATTTCAGTGCTACCACTGCATTGTCATATTCACGTAGACAGTGATTTTATACGGAAGTACAAAGTGTTCGATGCTAAATATTTGAGATAATAGTTCCTGTCTTGAACTGGCTGTTGAATAAGCATAGTTTATTCTTGTGCACACATGCATGCAGGAGCGATGTTGGATGTCGACATGTTCAGCGTGCACATGTGTGTATGTGTTATGCCGCAGCTCTGGTTAGCATGAGGGACCGTTTGCTATTGCCACATTTTGTGAAATTATTTGAGTAGTGTTCCATGTGATATTCATGCTTACATACCCGGAGGACAATGCCCCGGTGCACCCGTGACGTTCGTAGTGCTGTCATTGAAGGTACGGGTGCCTCGCTGCTATTTGCTACAGAGGTAATACTCTCTCAAACAAAAATAGAGTTGCTAAATTGGCCAGATCGTGTCTGAGACTCGCAGGCTTAATGTCATCCGGTTTGGTCGGTATGTTTGTACGCGCCCAGTTAGACCCAATTGGCGTGTAATTACACGCCTCGTCATTTGTCATCGCGTGCGACCCGCTGGCCGGGGCAGCGTTAACGACCCATCCACCGGTGGCTATGGTCCTCAACGAACCGTACGCCCTGCCTCCAAATTACGAACTCATGCTCAAATATGGCGGGCGGCTTATGTTGAGACGGCTTTTCGGTCATGCACACCCTCCTCCCTCGCGCACTGCCCACGCCCATCTTAAAAACAAGGCGTGGTCCGACGGTAGGACCACTTACGTAATTTCAAACACAAAATTAGCTTGTTTAACTTTAACTTAAATTGCAGGTTTCTGTAGGTTTATTCTCTCTGTAAAAATAGAAACCTACAGAATAGGTTTATACTTTTATTTGTTATATCTGTAGATATATATCTGTGTGTTCCCGTAGGTATTTATTACCTACAGAAACCTAGACAACAGTTGCTTTCACGTCGTATATAACAGCTCGTATCGACTACACAGGGATCCCAGGTACACCTATTCGCATCATGTTGTACTTGTCCGATTTTATTTGTATTTGTGTGAATCTGCGTACTGCCACGATCGCTTTGTTCCGGTTACTTGCCTATAGACAATGATACCTAGCATGCCTGTTCATTTTCGAATAGGGCGACACCCGTCGCTTTTTTCTCTCTTAGCCGTTGGTTGCACTTTTTGTTCCTTGCATTTTGTACGTTATATCAGGTGCGGTTCTTCTCCTCGGGATAGGGCGAAAACTGACAAAGGATATTGATTCCAGCTCGACAGCGGATTCCGACTCTAATTTCCGCACATTGGCTACTTGTAATTGTTTTCACTCGCCTCCGTACTTCGCACGCAATAACATGCTTAACATGCAATATCAAAGTAACCTATGTTTATCACAACTAATTTTGACAACGCAGATTACGAAGTAAGATCCCATATTAACCCGTCCCGTTTCTGGGGGTCTTCAACCGCCCCCCTCAGGTTTTTCGCGGATAGCGGACGAACGGCTCGCAGCAGCGCGCCCAAATTTGGCATACCTTTCCCCACATCAATATTTGATATGCTGATTCAAAATTATTCGATCAAGTCATCTATGGTCAAGGAGTTAGTCAAGGTCAAGTGAGGTCACCTCCAAAAAAGTTCAACCAGTTGTCACGCTTTAACGGATGTAGATATTTTAATGAAACTTTCGGCGTTTGCTTATCTGTACGGATGCAACAAAACGTATGGGTTGATTTTTTTCGATTTTAACTACATATAAATTTTGCGTGTTTGCCAATTTGCAGTTCAAATACAGGACTGGCTAGAGTAAGCATCTTTTATTAGGGCAAGTTGACTTCCAACAACGTTTCTCGGTCTGCTCTAACCAAAAGAAAAGGAAAATTAGAGAAAATAACTTGAAAACTCAAAATGTTTAAATTTAAATATAATTGTTTTGGGGCCCAAAAAATTATAGCCCTGGTCGGTTTCGCTGTCCTTTTCTCATTCTAAATAAAAAATTATTCATATATCACCAAGATGAACTCCCCAGAGTCAAAACATAATGTAAGTCGTGAAAAGGGAAAATATATCCCCTTGATGACGTTACTTTTGGGGGAAAATTGTTTTGGAGAGTGGACTCGGACCCTACTCGTCGAGCGCTTTTCGATGAAACCTCTTTCGTTTTCGTGCGATGCTTACTTTGTATTTTAGAGGGGTCTTCATCCCCCCCCCCCCCGAGAAAGATGTGAGGATTTGACCGGAAAGGGTTAATACTCGCACGTCCGGCGGTCCGCGTCAACTTCGCATGTCCGGGGGGGGGACAGATGTCTGCCTCCATAAGATCTCTGGAACTGTGCTATCTAGCGACAAACGGAAAACGGCGTTGGATAGCTGGTGACGGCCTCTATCGAAAGTGTTTCGGTTATTTTTTCGCTCAGGTCAACATTCAGGTCACTGGGTCATCATAGGTCAAATTCGACCAGATCAGGTGGGACTCAGATATTGACACATATCTCAGGAACAGGGCCTGTAACAGATAGAAACAAATGGCGAACGATATTCGACAGTCCTTGAAAGGCGCTACCGACAATAGCGGTGCAATTTAAGGTCAGGTCAACCGAAACTCAGGTCAAGGTCATGAATTAATGACCTCAGGTCAAGGCCTATGGAGGTCATGTAAGGTATCAATCGACACGTCTTGACGATACAAGCACAATGACGGTAATTTCAGTCTTCTAGCTCAATGCAGTGTGATGTAGTGCGCATAAATGTGTAGTGATCTCAGGTGTCTTCAGAGATCTTGGTGAGGTCACTGAGCAAAAATGTCAGCGGTAGCATTGAGCATAGCTTCCACCTACATGCCACAACCATTGTGGTATCATTCCGAGCGCAAATATGTAACTAGGAAACATTTGTATATTTTACCATAGCCCTATAATGGGGAAACCATGGTAGCGACCTGACCTAAGGTCAATGCTACGAAAAAGACCAGATATACATATTATGGTACCTGATGAGATCATGACATGCTATAAGTTTGAAATCAATCGCCCAATTATTGTGGAAGTTATGCCACCTAGAACTCTGGGTGTAGTTGAGTCACTTCGCCTGATCTGGTGACCTGACCTGAGATGACCCAGGACTAAAAATATATGAGGATATGTGGAAAAGACCAATGAACAGCTATGCGAGGTTTGGCCTTGCTAACCCTATTAGTTTGGCGGCAAATGAGGAAAAACCGGAGGGGGCAGATATCTGCCCCCCACCCCCCGGACGTGCGCGGGTTAATGTGCGAGCTAGGCCTAAGCAAAACATTAACATCTGGGGTTTAATACAGTTTCATGTTTCAGTGAATGACAGTCGATGCGTAGGATGGTATGGCCTGATTTCCAGGATGGTATGACCTTATGCCAGGATGCTATGGCTATACTACGAGGCCTTCTTCTATTATGTCAGACCAAGTTCACCACATCAGAGCAAGTTCACAAATGTCAGAACAAGTTCGGCAGTCGTTTCGGTTATTAAGGCCGTGCTCATTCAAAATACCACCATGGTTATGATTCTGAACAGGGAAATTACAGATTGGCTTATATTTATATTGGGTAGTGTCTAAAATATGATGATATCACACTGACTTTCGTGTGTGTCCATGTATTTTCCAGCCTGCCACCGTGTGGTGATGTCGGCTGTTTCCGGGGGCGTTTGAGGTGTTAGATATTTGTACTAGTTTTTGGTGGGGGTGAACTGGTACGAGGAGTATCGTGGTGACGATAAGAGGAAGCGAAGAAGAATAAAGCTGGCTTGTTGAGGTGAGGCAAGGTAGAGCTGAGTCGTCTTGAAGTTTGAAGCGTAGAGATGAGTAAAGTTGAGTCGGCTTGTAGACAGATGGGATGATGATTCTGGTCTAAGCTGAAGCTGGTGCGGAAGAAAAGATTTGCCAATCCGGGCGGTGCCAACTTGGGGTGGGCTGTAGTTTGGGGGCGGTCGGGTCATTGCCAGTGTTTTTCACGTGGGGTTAGTGTTTTTTGGCTTGGTTTTTCTTCTTTTCTTTTTTTCAGCTTTTGTTGATTTTCTGTTTTCTTTTTAACATATCCTTTGATTTTTTCCCAATCCTTTTCTCATTTTTCATAGTTCATCGAGTAGGCGTTTGATAGCGAGAAAGTGGAAGAGGTGTTGGTGTAATGTTGGATGGTCGTCGTTGAGGAGAGTAGTGATGTTTAGTGGGATGTTGTTCGTGTTGCAGTAGTTTGTGATATGTTGTCTTTCGGTGTTGTACTTGGTGCAGTAGATGAGTACGTATTTAATTGTCAGCGTTCGTTGACATGCTGTGCATTGTGGTCGTGGGCGTTGTTGTCAGAGGTAGGGGTGCGTAAGTGCAGTATGTCCGAGGCGTAAGCGTGTTAGTGTGCGTTCTTTTTGTCTAGTGTTTTGGTTGGTGGTGTGCCAGAGTTCGTGCTTGGGGTGTATTGGGCATAGTTGCGTGATTGTTGTGTCCCATGTTTGTTGAATGTGTTTGTTGATTGCCTCATGTATTGTGGGGTAGTAGTCGGATTGTGGGTGTGAGCATGGTGCGGTTTGTTGCAATGTTGGCTTCGGTGTCTGCGTGTTCATTGCTTTGAATGTTTATGTGGCTTGGAATCCATAGGATAAGTGGGCGTTGTCTGGCTTGGAGTTGTTTGTGAATGTACAGTATTTTTGGGATGGGTGGGTGTTTGTTTTTGGTGAATGGTGTTACGCTTTCTAGTGCTGATTTTGTGTCAGTGGCTGTGATGTATTCGATTTGTGTGTTGTAAATGGTGGAGTATGCTGAGAAAATTGCAAAGAGTTCTGCTGTGTAGGTGGATGCTGTGTTATGCAGACGGGCACGAAAGATGACCCGCGGCAGCGCTGTTGGGTACAGCACCGCCGCTGTGCCCGTCTGCTGTGTATGTGATTTTGATCCGTCAGTCTAAATGATGTAATTTTGATATTGTGATTTGAAGCGGATGAATAGTTGATGTATTTCTGTGTCTGTGTATGTGTGCTTTGGTTTGTCTATGTATATCTTTGGTGTGGTTTGGGTGGTTGGTGTTTTCACCATGCAGTGGGTGGTGGGAGTGGTTTTGCTGTGGCGAGCGTGATGTGTAGTTTATTTTCGTGTTGATAAATGCGGCAGCCAATTGTAGTTTTGAGTCGTGTTGTGTTCATGAGTTGGTGTACGCGTTTGGTGCGAAGTTTTAATGCCTGAGTGCATGGGTGTTGTGTGATAAGTTGTGTTTTGTAGTGATATATTAATAGTGTTTCCGTGCGTCTGTGCAGTAGTTCTGGTATGTGGTTGTATATGTGAGAAGCAAGAGAAGGTGAGGTAATGTAGGCTCCTATGCCTATTTGTGAGCATTAACGTTGAAGAGAATCTATAATTTTGAGGTTTGATTTAGCTGCATTTTCGAAGAGTGGGGATCTGTATTCCAAAATTGGCCGAATGAGTGATTTGTAAAGAGCTAGAAGTGTGTTTCGGTCGGATCCCAAGTCTGTGCCGGATAGTGCTCGAAGGATGTTTATTCTTTTTGATGCGCGTATTTGTATATCTAAGATGTGTGGCCGAAAGGTACGTTTTGGGTCTAATGTGATGCCTATAAATTTTGCTGTGGTAACGAATGGTATGGGGGTGAGGTCTGTTTTTCGTGGTTGTAAGTCTGTGTATTTGCGGTAGCCGGAAATGATGCATTTCGATTTGTGTGGTGCAATGTGTAGGTTTAGAAAGGCGAGGTTGTTGTGTAATTGTATTAATGAGGTTTGTAGTATTCCTATTGTGTTGTTTGTTTTTTTCGCGTGAGGTCCATATGACTATGTTGTCTGCGTATATTGCAATTTTGGCCAGAAGGTTGTCGGTGATGACTGAATTTAGACCTAAAATATAGAGAAGGTCAGAACCTTGCATTAAGCCGGTAGTGGGGAATTTAGTGTCTGAAGTGCGGGGTTCAATTTCAACTTGAAATGAGCGGTTTAGGAGATAGAAATGAAGATAGTGTAGTAGTCTGCCCTGTATGTTTATGTTGCGTAGGTGTTGTAGTAGTGCTGTTATGTTGATGGTGTCGTATGCTTGTTTAAGGTTCAGGAAGACGGCGACAGTGGAGCGTTTCCTTGCCGCCGCTTCCTGGATGTGTGTGGTGAGATAAGTGAGATTTTCGAGACAGGATCTGTCAGGGAAAAAGCCTGATTGTATAGGGGATATCAGTTTTTGAGTTTGGATAAGGTATAGAAGGTGTTTTTTAACAATGCGTTCGAAAAGTGTGTGCATACAGCTGGTTAGTGCGATAGGACGGTAACAGACGCATAAGGTTGAGTCTGTGTTTGGTTTAGGGATAGTTATTAGTAGAGCGTGTAACCAAGATTGTGGGTATGTGTGTGTTGTCCAGGCGTTGTTGTAGGTGTCGAGTAGTGTGTGTACTGCTTGTGTTGGGAGGTGTTTGAAGAATGAGTATGGTATATTATCTGAGCCTACGTTTGTGTTTCCTGTTTGTGCAATAGCTAGTTGGAGTTCTGTAAGTGTGAACCTAGTGTTGTAGAGGTGTGGGCGTGTGTGTCTGATTGGGAGTGGGGGTTTCGCGAGAGGGTTGAAGATCTAAGTTGATAGCTATGTGCGAAAATGTTGGCTATTGCTTGTGGGTCTGTGATAGTGTTGTTGTTGTGTCTAAGTATGATTGCTTGATTGGTGGTCTTTGTCTGTGTTGAAAGGTTCCATGGAGTTATCTATTAAATTTGGTGCAAAATGTAATACAGGAAGTCTTTTTGGCTTGTCTGATGGTGCGTTTGCATAACGCTCTTTGTCGTTTGTATGCTGTGAGTGTTTCTTGTGTGTGGTGTCTTTTGTATCTGTGACGTGTGTGGTTCCTCGTGCGGATCGCCCGGTGGCACTCTCCGCTCCACCAGGGAGCGGCGCGATGTTTGTGTTGGTGTCCTGGTCTTGTTCGTGGTATGTGTTCGTGTGCTGTGGTGAGGAGTATGTCTGCAAGCTGGTCTGGTGTGTGTTGTGGATTGTGTGCTGCTTATGCGGCTAAGGATTCTGAAAAGGGGACCCAGGATGCTTTTTTGAAGTTCCGCCGCCCTAGCTGGGGATTGAGTGGGCCAGTGGTCGGGATTTGGTGGAAGCCAATGGTGATGGGTGCGTAGTCGCTAAAGTGTGGATCGGAGTTGGATGTCCAGGATAGGGTGAAGGCTATAAGTGAGGAAGCGAGTGTGACGTCTGGGTCGTGGGGAGGTGGGAGTTAGTTGGTACGAGATAGGTTGGTTAGCCGATGTTCAGTATTGTGAGATTAGGTTGTGTGGCTATTGTGCTGAATGTGTGTGCTCTTTGATCGGGTTGTGGTGTGCGGGTGTCCCATAGGGGTGGCGCGTTCGCGCGCCACCCCCTATGGGCGCGCTCGCGTTCTGCGTATGCTGTTGGTGGGTGTTTGTGTTTGGTTTGCTTGTGAGTAGGTGTGTGTGGTGTGTTTGTGTCGTGTGATTGTGGGTGTTGGCAAAACCAGGTATTCTGTATGGTCTTGTGGTGGTGGTGGATGTCTGTATTATCCCGACTTTGCACGGTTGATCGGCCATGCCGCCAGCGGATCGGACAACGCCCTCCTGGCCAGGGGCAGTTCCATGCTCTCCAGGTGGACCAGGCTGAGAATCTCCTTCTCCACCATCCACCAGGGGTATGTCCAGTCCCCACTCTCGTGCTCCCTCACCCCCGCAGGCGGCGCAGCAGGCCTCGCAGCTCTGGCAGGTGTCAGTGTCGTGTTGCTGAGCGCAGCGTCCGCATGTGTAGGTGTTGGAGTGGCGCCCCCCCGCGGAGTGGCCGTAACGCTGGCATTTTTTCGAGCGCCGCGGGAAGGGTGTGCGCGGTGTCACTGGGTAGCGTAGATATCCTTCTTTGAGTTGTTTCGATGGGGTCCGGGTGCGGAATGTCAGTATGATGATGTGTGGTGGTTGCTGTCCTGGTCTTCTAGCTGGTCTCTATGCGGCGGATACGCCCTGTTTCTCCAGCCTGGAGACCAGGGTCCCCACCGCGATACCAGTCAGCTCCCGTGCATATATTGTGCCTTGGGGTGTGTTGAGTTTTGTGGCTGGGTGATTGAGATGGGTGTTTCGTAGATTTGGTGTATTGTTGGGAGTATCCTACGGTGGGCTCCCCGTCCTCCCGGCGGCAGAGAAAGAACTCGCCAGTTGGACGGGGTGTGGTGTTAATGTTCGTGATGTTCTAGTTTGTGGTGTATTGAGAGTTTGGTTTGTAGGTGGTGTTGATCAAAGGGTGATATGGTAGGTGTGCGGCACGGCGAACAGTGGACAGTAGTAACACGTTTTGGCGGAGGGTTCAGCAGGGCGTGAAGGAAGCCCGACAGGTGTAAAAGCAGGGCAGATCAAGGAAAAGATAACGCAAAGAAATAGGAAAATATGCTTGTAGGGAGCACGATTGGACAGAGTAGAAAAGTTCGTGCAGAAGGCACTAGAGGGAAACGGGGGTGGGTATATTGGAGGGAGCCCGGAGGAGGGTGGCTGCATCGCCAGACTGACCGTTGAGAGTTGAGTTGTAGAGCGAAGATCGAAGATTGTAGCACTGAGCATGTACAGGCTGATGTAGAAGCGAGGTGGCAGAGTTGAACTTGAAAATGGTTGAGAGTAAGTCTTGAAGTTGAACATAGGTTAGAGGGGCGGGAAGGTAATGGTCGTGTGCGAAGGGCGGATTTGGGATGATGTGTTAGGTCCGTGTGCGGTCTGTATATGTGTTGTATTGGTGACAGATGGCAGGTGGCAGGTGGCAGACGGCGTCTTCCTTCTTAGGTCCCAGGACCGTAGATCGTGACTTGGCGTCTTCTTCCTCCTCTTCGTCTTGCGGACAAATCTCGTGTGATCTCGGCAAGGCTGCAAACAAGTCGGCGGCGTTGGCGTGCGAAACCCGAAGGACAAATCGTAGGATCGTAACAAATTGTGACAAATCGTGACTGACATTCAGTGCAACTTCGCGTAAGTTTATCCTGAGGTCAGTTTTAGTGCATCTGCACATGCGCCAGTATATTTCGCAATGCACCAATGTTCTGGCACAAGTGTTTCAGTTCTAAATGCAGCACGGTGCATGCGTTTTTTCCATACCATTTAGAATTTACATCACCTTAGTGATTTAAGATTGCAATAAAAGTGGATTACAATTCCTTTCTGGTAATCCCTCACAGCCAAGAGTATAGGCGGGCTCGAATGCACTGACAAATTTTGCACTGGGTGTGCTGTAATTTAAAAAACAGCATTTGAAGGGTAATAAAGAGCAAAAAAAAGTATTTAGTATCCATATCTATAATTGACATACTTTGCTGTGAACGACTTGTTTATCTTCATCGCGTATCACGTCTGAATGAAATATATATATGTACATAAATGCATATATATATATATATATATATATATATATATATATATATATATATATATATATATATATATATATATATATATATATATATATATATATATATATATATACATGCAATATATATATATATATATATATATATATATATATATATATATATATCTATATATGTTGGGGACGCTGTGTTCAACCGCTGGTAGTGGGGTAGTGGACTGTATATGTGTGGGTGGCACCCTGCAGCATTGGGTGGAACCTAAAGAAAAGCATATAGCATATAAAATGGAGAGCGAGAGAAAGGTAAACGGGAATACCGTGTGAAAGGAAATTATGTGAAGAACAATAAGAAAAGAAACAAATAATTGCGATGTAAGAGGTCGGAAAGATGTGTGATGGGAGAATGTCAAGAAAAATCAAATTAACCTAAATATGGGTGTGTTAGACGTGGCGAGCGGACGTAATACCGGCTCGCCTCTGCTGGTGGGTTTGTGAAGGAACACCACCAGAGTGGGCTGGCTCTGATTAATGCCATATTCTAGTTTTCAGAGAAGCTGCAGGCGATATCCAATGGCCAAATTTGAACAACATTGAAACAAGCTCTCTTATGATGTGTAGTTAATTTTATTATCAAATCATGCCACCTTGTCACTTTGCCCCTAAAGTGAAATTGGAGCAATTGGCCACTCGAACATCCCGTGATAATGTTGTATATACACTTCATGAGAGTGCACACCCATAACGACGTAATTCATTGTGGTTTATTGTGGCTTAAGGTAAAGTTCGGGTCACATTAATTAAGCAACTTTCTTGATGCGTCGCATTTGCATTTCCTAGGCCATCACAGCGTGAGTAATGCATCACTTCGTACTTACCTTCAACTGGAAATGCCGGCTTCAACATTCCTGCCAGCGATTCATGGAATGTCGTATCTTCCACTCAGATGAAAAACACTCGTATTTTTATGCCCGCTAGCCATGTTCAATTTTGCCCACGCATTTTGTTCTCACGTATTTTGTCCATATCAGTGAGAGTACGGTGATCTTCCACGTCCCTCATTGGTCGAAAACGGTGAAAGACCGGTGATGTTCCACGTCCCTCATTGGTCGATAGTGGTGAGAGACCGGCTATGTTCCACATCTCTCATTGGTAGATACTGGTGAGAGATCGGCGATGTTCTACTGCCCTCATTGGTCGATGCTGTAAAGTATTTGTGTGTAGCAGAACGGAAGTTTTTCATTAGTGCTGGAAGAATACCAAAGCAAACGCAGAGCGCAAACATCGTACAGCTTGCGAAATACGGCGAATCTTTTCCTTTCTGCCGACGTAGCTTGCGCGACATTCGAATGAAACAAAGAAAACCTTCATGAACTGTTTGCATTGCTGGATTACTTTCAAGCACAAAATGCGATAGTTCATCGCAGACGACAAGGTGAGACTGGCAGTTCCGTCTCTCCCGAGATGGTCATGTTGCGTTACAACAGGATTATGTCAACACTGTCAGTTGTTGCAACAACTTCCGTTTAGTGCATTTCGGTTGACTTGCAGGCGATGCAATTTACGTCAGCATTAGATGTTGGCATATATTGCATCACCACGAATATCTAGTTTATGTCAGTATAACCGTGACATGAACCAGAAGGACGATCACCATTGACCACAAGAGCAGCCACAGTTGACCACAAGAAAGACCACTTGTGACCAGAGAAAGGGCCGAACTTGACCACAAGAACGGCCTTATTTGGCCAGAAGAACCGCCACCGTTGGCCACAAGAATGACCACAATTGACCACAAGAACGGCCACAGTTGACCTGCTTTTGGTCACCGCTGTTGACCACCAAACTTCTGACTCTTGCGCTATCGAGACGTTGCAACAATCAATAAACTCACTCACTTGGTCCGACAAGCTGCCTTCTGCTGTATCAACTCCTGTGATTGTCCCATTCGTGGCAGCACCCTCCCGCAGCCCGCCGCATTGTGCTTCCAGCCTTACAGTTGTCAGTATTTGCAGCTCTCCAATAGCGCTGGCATGTCCGGTCTACTTCGAAGAAAAACATGTGCGTATTTATTTCCAACGTTTCCTAGGAATATCTTGTAGACTATTGTCACACGCTGAACACAATTTGCTGTGCGCATCCAGCTCGTGTCATCCGATATGCAGCTCACAGATCAAAGACATAATCTAGACGCAGAGCTTCGCCGACAGAAGGGTGCAGCTGGCGGCTCTGCCGTCACATCTTCGCCAGCTGCCCTCCCCCATCAACACCCCCTCCCCGCTGGGGGCTGCAGGCGGCTTTGCCGTCACATCTTCGCCAGCTGCCCTCCCCCATCAACACCCCCTCCCCGCTGGGGGCTGCAGGCAGCTCTGCTGTCGAGAGTCTTCGCCAGCTGACTCTTCCCGATGGGGGCAGCAGAGGTGCAACAGGCAGCTCTGCTGTCGTATCTTCGTCAGCTGACTCTTCCCGATGGGGGCAGCGGTGGTGCAACAGGAAGCTCTGCTGTCACGTCTCCGTCCTCACTGGGCCAGTCACCAGCTGCCTCCCCTCCCCACTGGGAGCTACATGCGAGTGCACGAAAAATCTGCACAAGGTAGACCATCTGACTGCCTGGTTCCACAGCAGAATGCTTTTCGTGACCTTAGTCAATTCATCATCGTATCATGAAACATATCTTCTAAATTGGTACCCTACAAATGTGGTGTGCATATGTTAACAACTTTATGACAACGCTATCTCATTATACTTTTTGGTGCACTCAATTATCAATTGGAAAGTTGCACACTTAATTATGGCTGTACGTAGAAGGCTTACTAAATTTTGTTCACTATTTAGTGGTGACACGGAGAATACAAGCGCATGTACACATTTGCACACGAACACGAGCTATGTTTTACACGAACTTACACGAACTGTGTTTTCGGAGGAGAGATTTTCTGGGAGACCAAAGAACACCGGCCTGCCAACTGGGGTGGAGAAGAGATCAAATGGGGAAGGGTGGTGAGGATGATTGAGAGTCGTTGCTTAGCTTCCTCTCTGTCAGCAGAGGATAGCAGATATAAGTTAACAGTTCATAGTCTATCTCTCTGATAGCAGATATAAGTGAATAGTAGGTTGTAAATGCTTCATTTTTTTCCAATTATGATAATCACTATCGACTCCCAACAACCAGATACCAGCTACCAGCTGTCGCCCACCGGCTACCAGCTCCTAGCAACAAGCTACCATCTACCAGCTGCAGGTTACTAGCTACCAACCACCCACTACCAACTACCAGCCATCAGATGCCAGCAACCAGTTATCAGCTACTGGCAACCGGCTGCCAGCTACCTGCTACTAGCTACCAGCTATCAGCCACTGGCTATAAGCCACCAGCTACCAGCTACCGGCAACCAGCTGCCAGCTACTGGCGATTAGCTACTAGCTTCCAGGCTGTGGTTCGTAGTGCGACAGCAAACTTATCACGACTCATGCCCATTATAATAGCTGACTTAAGGAGTTCAATCCGCCCGGGAGCGATCATGCTCGCGAGACCGGTAATGTATGCGTCTGGTGTCTACCCAGCGATCTAACAGGAACCTCACGAGTATTATTTAACGAGGCAATAAATACTGCTCACGATTAAACTATGCTGTTCGCCAGCTCTCCGGTGACGATAGGATCTTAATACCGCGCCGCATCTGCATACGCAATGCGATCAACTTACCCAATAATGCTAGGACATCTGTCAGCGGGCTGAGACCTCATTGTCTCTCGTAGCGGAGCTGTGATGGGCAAACGTGAGCAACCCTAGGAAGCAAGATAATAGGAGCGATAAGAGAGCAGTATCATCGGAGAGTGGTGCAATTCTGCCTTTCGCCCAGCATTCTGTAATGAATCCAACGACTGCACTTATTCTTCACGCGCCGCACTTTCTGTTGGTTCTGAGCGGGTGGCGCAACGTAAAGACATAAAGACATAAAAGATTAGTGCAACTATGAGCCACAAGGGCCCTTCTTGCAGCAACGTCTTAATGACTTCAATTCCCTGCAGTCCCATTAGCGACTTTCTGAATTTGCTTCTTCCGCATGAATTGATAACAGATAGATACACGTATACGATGTATGAATGAATATGCACGATGCATATTCATTCTCTCTCACTCATTATCTCATTCATGATGCATCTTCATATGATACTCACAATCACGATGGTGAGTGCGGTGGATGTTTCCATACAACTATGATTCGATAAGCCCAGAAATTCCACCCGCCGTTCCTCAGTAATTGGGTGGCGTTTTTCGGCAAACACGGTATTGACACCTGCATACAGTTAAGTTCGTCATACCATATAGGCATCTCTAACTAAGTGACATCCCACGAACTACATGTATGAGACGTGGAATTTCACAACGCAGATTCCATCTTTTATCCTAGGGACCTCATCTCTAATCTTGCCTTCCCTTCCAGCTTGGAGTCCTGTCACGCTTCGGGGACCCCTCTATCGTCCTAGGGGCCTCCTCCTACATTTTGGTGGCTACGCTTGCTAGCTTCCTGTCCTATTCTAGTGGCCTTTTCTGCTAAATTAGGGACCTCCTGACATGCCTCTGGGCATCCTCTTCTCTTATGGGTACACATTGCCCTTTTTGACCAGGAAGTATTCGGATTCTGGAGCCTCATCTCCTACCGCACTGGCTGCCTTTCCAGTCTTTGGACTTCCTTTTATTTTATGGGGTCTTCTTACACCCGTCTTCGGACCTCCTCTCCTCCTCTCCTGTGATGGGTACTCCTAATCCGTCTCCAAGGCTTCCCCGTGAGTTTTGGGGGCCTTCTTTCTCTTCTAGAGGCAGGTTTTCCAAATTAGGCGCCTTCTTTCCTACCTCTTCCATCCCTTTCTATCATATGTCTGGAGTTTTTTTCTGGGGCCTCCTACAAAAGCAAGCTCCGGCTTACTTAGGGTGATACTTCCATAGATGGCAACCATCCTCAGTACTTTCCTAGATGGCAAATTTTTTGCTGGAGAGAACTTCAAGTCGTATGAATTATTCTCCATTTCCGAACTGTCGGTCTGGTTTTATATATATATATATATATATATATATATATATATATATAGAGAGAGAGAGAGAGAGAGAGAGAGAGAGAGAGAGAGAGAGAGAGACAGAGAGAGAGAGAGAGAGAGTGGAAGAGAGATAGTGAGTGAGTGAGAGAGAGTGAGAGATAGAGATAGAGTTAGACAGAGATATAGGGAGATAGTGAGAGAGAGAGAGAGAGAGAGAGAGAGAGAGAGGAGAGAGATGCACATCTCTCCCTATATTTATATATCTCCATTCCCCCCCCCCCCCCCCCCTCTTCGGATCATGTCGCCCATCTTGTGCCGCTCCGGCACTATTTGCCTGAGGTTCCCCGACCGCCCCCACCACAGCGCTGCCCTGATATCACCGCGTGCCATCCCCCCCCCCACACCCCACTTCTGTGCGGCCCCGCTGCGACGTGGCACCGCCTGGCTACCGGCCGGCACGGCCACTGTCATGCATAGCCTATCAGACGATACGGCGGTATCGGGGCCCGGCGAGCCGGGCCGTTTCCAGGCGGCGGCGGCAGATTCGGCGCCGCCTCGAGTGCGAGCGTCCAAAGCCTGTCTGGCGGCCGGTGCGGCGGAAGTGACGCGACGTCCGACGGTGCCGACACCGGCCGCCAGCAGCCGCGGCCGGTCCGGCGGAAGTGACGCGACGTCCGACGGTGCCGACACCGGCCGCCAGCAGCCGCGGCCGGTCCGGCGGAAGTGACGCGACGTCCGACGGTGCCGACACCGGCCGCCAGCAGCCGCGGCCGGTCAGCCGACACCGCGAAGCCGCGGCCGGTGAAGTGACGCGACGTCCGACGGTGCCGACACCGGCCGCCAGCAGCCGCGGCCGGTGCGGAGTGACGCGACGTCCACGCCACCAGCCGCCATCAGCCGCGACCGGTGCGGCGGAAGTGACGCGACGTCCGACGGTGCCGACACCGGCCGCCAGCAGCCGCGGCCGGTGTCGGCGGAAGTGACGCGACGTCCGACGGTGCCGACACCGGCCGCCAGCAGCCGCGGCCGGTCCGGCGGAAGTGACGGAAGTGACGCGACGTCCGACGGTGCCGACACCGGTCGCTGGCCGCCCCGAACTGGTCTTGTGGTTATCACGTGTTGCCGCCAGATGGGTGTTCGCGTGCAGCGACGTTAGTACTCGTTCCATACAAAGCACAGGATTCCGTTAGAGCAGGTTGGCTCGTTCCGCGACATCTGGCAACTGTTGATGACTCTAGCCTTTTATTCAGGATCATTTTCGGTATAGTATTGAAGAGCGTGGCACGTTGGCAAAGTCACGACCCTCTAGAAGCGTTCGCTGTTGTTTGCTTAGGTCAACTATTGAAAAGCTTCTTCTGTTGATTTTGCCGGACAGACGATATTGGTACGTTTTCAGGCTCGCTTGGGTACGTTTGTTAGCGTTGGCTTGATAAAATGATACTGGATGTGTGGCAACGACAACGTTTCAGAGATAATCGGAATCGGATATAAATAATCGTCAATCAACGGGACGTAGTGTCAGAAGGTAAAGTGAGAATTGCTGAGATGAGGAGGTGAGACTTCTCATCTAACGCAACAAAATCTTAGCAATATTACGTACTTTCAAAAGCATTTTGTATGGCATAGTGCGCCCTAAATATCACTCTCAATTTGCTGACATTTCAAAAACACTTGGTTTTGTCTTTAATGTTTAGCTCAGCGTTGCATCCGGGAGCTACCACCACCTCTTGCGCTGCCACCTCACGAAGCTCAGCCAGCGCGAGACACTTGTTGCGCTCGTCCGTATGAGTGGGGCGACACCCATCTTCTGCTGCTTAAGAGGTGTCACGGCTGCAGCCAGGTCGTCCAGGTCGGCTGGCTGGCTGTCAGCGCTGCCGGTGGACATTAAAGTAGTCCTCCAGCCGGTGGACCCAAATCATGCCGACACGGTGCCGCTTTGCTAGGAGTTTTTCGGTCGACACTATGAAACGCTCCGGATATATCGCATGACGTCGCGCATCATAAACGCCCATCGTTTCTTTTGGCTGATAAATGCATACAATGTTTATCGGAACGGTACAGATGTCCCATCCCATATCGCTGCTGAGAACAGTGGCTGTCAACAACTGCATGTCAGACATTAACAAACGTCTCATAGCTGATCGACTCCATGTCGCCGGCATCCGACTGAGGCCAGAGTGCGAGGACCAGCCATAGAGTTTGTCAAAGTTGGGGCCTTGCAGCGAGCGAATCACAAGCACGTGTGCCTTCGTTTTAACTTTGGGCGGTGGAGCCCAAACTATGACAAGATCATTGTCACTGACATGAGCCTGCGGGACTTTAGCAGCATAACCTAACCACGGTACGATGGCCAGAATGTGATCTAGTAGCGCTCGTCTCGCTGAGAAGATCTCGAGAGCCCCCTCACCAGACTGTTTCCAGGGCAGGGGCCGATTAAGCGGACGCAGAGATGATGAAACTTCAGTACCTTCTTATGCGTCTGAGTTTTACAACATACTAATTCTTCTTTCCACAATTGGTTCAGCATCTCTGTACTGCAGCCTCTCTACACTGTCCTATGTTCTCTTACCTACGGTGGGTTCCACGTCTTTGCGCCAAATCCTCTTTACATTGTCCTATGTCCTCCTCTCCGCGATGGGTTCAGTATGCCTGCACCGCAGCCTCTCTGCATTGCCATCTGTTCTCTACACGGCTGCTTCCGCATCTCTGCAGTGCAGTCTCGTCGCCTAATTGCTGTTGCCACTCCCCGATTTGCATACTTAATGGACTGGATTCTCATTTCAGAACGGAGGCAATATTTCACGGCTGAGGCTGGTGAAATGCTGAAATTGTTCGTGGTCTAGTCGGCATGACCACGGATCATCCAATTAAGACTGAAATATATCATTAGCGACGGATGCAATCTGGCAGTTTTGCTGCATGATGACCTCCGCCGGGCTCAGAGGCCAACTTCCCATCGTTATTAATGGCGTCTACCTAATGGTCCCAGGGCGTTATCGACGCCATTCCACGGCATTGGCCCGGTCTTCATAAACACATCAGCCGACCAGATTAGTGTTTTACCAAGTCTTCAAAACGGAGTAGAAAACACTGGCTTCTGTCAATCCAGTTTTTGCACATGAAATACGAGGACCCGACTAGCCAATAAAGTGGGCGGGGATAGCCGAGTGGTTAAGGCGGTAGGCTCTGGGTACCAAAAGTCCCTGGTTCGACACTCGCACCGCTCGAGACATTTCCCAATCCCGCGGCCCACCGACGAAACAGTGTGGGCGGCGTCATTAGCGTGAATGTGCAAAATGCGCGTCGTGAGCCAACAAATAAACAAACAAATTAGCCAATAAAGGACACATGAAAATGTGCTGGCTGCATACCACTGGTCAGTTATTCATCCACACGCAGTGATGACCGTCGTTATGCATGATACATATGCTGAGTATATATCTAACAACAATCCCCCTCCCCGCTCACACATACACATAGTTGCATACTTTTATCTAGTGGTCAATTGCATAACGTGCTTCCCCCGTACAGCTTCTTAAATACTTCTTTGCACCGTGGCTTACACTTATTTCATGACTAGGTGCTTGGTCTGGTTTGCGTCCATGTGGTTATCAATTATTCAATGGAACAGTTATGACTGATTTATTAAATATGTACCTACCACACACCATGCGAGGACTCCGCTTAGAACGTCTATTGGGTGAGCATATTCTCCGCCTTTATACACGATTCCCAGCTAAAGGGGCTAGAGTCCGACTCAGTTCTAGGTTCAAAATATCGCATGTTAACACTTCTCAATCTTCCAAGGATGAACAAACAAATACATCACCTGGTAAGGTATTCCTAAGAAGAATAAAAACGTGACACCACACACATTTCTGGAGCAAGTTTGTAAAACTAGGGAAAGCAGAGGAATTAAGCTGGTACTAATGTCATACCATAGAAACATAAAAAACGTAAAAGATTAGCGCAACTATGAGCCACAAGGGTTGAGCTCTGTACACTCAACCAGTTGTCCACCAAATCTGTCCATCAGCCCTCCCTTTAATACTGAAAAGCAAGCACTCTATTCTTATAATAATTGCCTATGCTGTTTTTAAAGATGTTCAGTGTGCTGCTGCTGACAATGGTTTCTGGCAGCTAGTTCCAGTGTTCTACTCCCTGTTGGTGAAGAAAGTCTGTCTTAACCTTGTTCTGCTGTGGTTAACTTTAATTTTGAATTTATGACCTCTAATTGCATCATTTCTGTTAAATTCAAACATTTTCCCAAGGTATCCCCTCTCCAGACCATGGACAAATTTAAAGACCTCGATGAGATATCCTCTCAGCCTTCTATATCTAAGTGAAAACATAATCAATTTCTTCAATCTTTCCTCATATGCCAGGTTGCTTATATCATTAACCATTTTTGTAGCCCTCTTTTATACTCTCTCTAAAAGCCAACAATCTTTATCCCATCCATGTTGGCTTGTCTGCTTGTCCGTCCAAGACATCTTATTGCATTGCCTGGAGTATTGGTCAAACTCCATTCAGAGGAGCGGATTGAGCAACTCCTTGTCCATCCCAGCACCAAATTGATGGGCCAGGCTGATCTAAGCGACGGTCCATAGCACTGTACTGTGGGAGTTGCAACAACTTTGACCACTGGGTGATGAGTACCGCTACAGATCAGGTGAAGTGAAAACCTTTCGAACACCGCTTCACTAACTTATCTTAGCACAGATTCGGTATATTGGAACGATCTAGACCAAAATTGATCTTGACCTCGCTTTTCTGAATGCCTTACACCTTGTTGCGCCCTCGGGAGTGCCTCATCCTGGCTAGGTCCCTCCCAAATGTCACATTTATTATTTTGTCTTTCTTTGTGCCCTGCCCCGCTTATATCCCTGCCCTGCCACCGTCTATCTCTGTGACCTGGCATTAGACCATCACTGTCCTTATGCCCACTGGTCGTAGTGCCTTGTCCCCTTTAACACCTATGCAATGCTCTGCACTAAACTCCTACCCTCTTTAGTGCCCTCTTGAGTTATATATCCAACGAAATTCCATGCCATTTATTGGGCTGTCCCACTTAGTGCTCAGCCCTTCATATTACCCTGCCTACGTTGTGTCTTTCCCTTCATATTTTCCTGCCTACATAGTGCCCTGCCCTTCTTTCGTGAATGCTCTCCCATGCTTAGCGCGTATCCCCAATGGTATCCTGTCCTGAATGTTCTCCCATACTTAGCACCTATCCCCAATAGTGTCCTGTCCTGAATGCTCTATCTGCGTTAGTGACCTCTTACCTTCAGTCAGATTTATTGAGGTCTCCACAATAATATGGCTTTTCAGCCCTCTCGTCAATACATTTCGGTAAATCTATATACATACTCCTATTTCTCATGTCAATAAACAAGAGTCAACTAAAAATCATCTAGACATAAATCGCGCTTGATCACCTCGTGATCGTTCGATCACCCCGTGATCGAACACGCCTCCAAACGGCCGTTCCAAGCTGCTACGACTCTGAATGGGTAGCTCCGCTTAGCGAGTTCAGAGCGAACTCGCAGGAGCTCCAACATCCCTGTGGCTGCGCACCGAGCGCTCCTGGACGACACATCCGCACGACGCTTGACGGAGCACGCCAGCGTAGGTGGGACACCAGACGACGTTAGCTTCCGGATCATAACTACGTCGCGCTCCTCCAACAGGGCATCAAATTTCAACCATCGAAGTGCCTCTAGTGTCGGGGTGATATGCTCTCGTCGGCCGAGGCCGGATACTATACGGGCACCAAAATGTATCGCCTTCTGAATTCTATCTCTCTGGGTTTTGTTGCAACTTCCCCAAAGTGTCATACAGTAGTAGATGTGGGGGAAAACCAGTGCCTGAATGAGGAGCTTCTTCGTTTCTGAGGTTAATTTGTGTCGAAATTTTGACAGGCCGACGAGAACACTATAACACCGCCGAACCACCTGAGACACCTGTCTATCCCAGGGCAGAGTCGAATCGACGTACACACCGAGGATTTTTGCGTTCGGTGACGGCTTGATTTCAGCATCTCCAAATTTGATCGATAAGGTGTCACATTTCCGGCGCTGAGATTTGACAACCAGGAACTCGGTCTTTCCAGGGTTGATTTTTAGCCGATTTTGTGTGAACCAGTTCAGAGCTGTATCCAAGGTGTTTTCTACACATTGTTTCAGCTCAGACATGTTGCCTGGGGCGTCAGAGTCCAGAAATTGAGCATCATCAGCGGAAATTGCGAGGTGGCCATACTTTAGATGTGATGCTAGGTCGTTAGTGAAAATCAAATGCAATTTTGGCCCGATTTAGCTTCCCTGTACTACACCGTGCATCACCGGGAGTGGCTCAGCGGTACTCCCATGAATTTTCTGGCTCCTCCCTCGCAACCAATCCTCAAACCAGTGAACGTCGATCCCATACCAGCCTAGCTTTTATAACAGGCGGTCATGCTCCACGCTATCGAACGCACGGGACTTATCAGCAGCAAGCAGGGTAGACACATGACCACGATCCATGTTTTTGGTCAGAAATTGCACAGTATCGAGCATTGCTGTTTCGGTTGAGTGGCCGGGACGAAAACCATTTTGATTTGAACAGAGTATGTGGTTTGAGTCGAGATAGAGTGAAAGCTGCATGTTTACAATTTTCTCACACAGTTTAGCAACAACACTCAGCAAAGATATGGGCCTAAAGTGTCCGGGGTTGTCACGATCACCCCTCTTGTGCAACGGAATAACACATGCCTCTTTCCACTGAGGCGGCACTTCACCAGTACGCAGTGAATAGTTTATCACATGCAGTAGATGAGGCTCTATGACTGCAAACGTCGCTCTCAGCATATGAAGTGTTATTCCGTCGTTTCCACTGGCGCGCGTATTCCCCATTCGATCGAGTGCCAACGACAATTCTGGTAATGTCACAGTGTGTACGGGGAAGGAGCTACAGCACACCCGAGGTGGTGTGGGCGGCAGCCGCACTCCACGTGGAGCCGCCGATAACGTGGCAGCAACGTCAGCTCCCGCGGTCACAAAGTGACGATTTAGCTTGTCAGCCCATGCGGCGTCGCTCAGGTGGGATGAGTCGATCCTGGGCTCGGGCTTCCTGGCAGCAAGCAGAAATCGGCGGATGTCGGTCCACGTCTTCGTTTTCTGGAGACGGTATGACGTGGTGTAGTAGTCTGCGCAGGCGTTGTATTGCGCTCGTTTTACGGCATTTCTGCTGTCCTGTTGTTTCACCGTGTTATTCTTGTCTTGGTTTCGGGCCTCTCGGCAGCGATCCCGCTTCTCCATGTGCCCTCTGAGCTCTTCATTTTCATGAAGCCAGGGAGCCGGGGGGTGTTTGATCCGGATTGTTCGGAGAGGCATGTGATGGTCGATGATCGGCTGCCACGCTTCGAGCCAGGCGCGCCACTTCTCAGCTGCAGAGTCTGCGTTGTACACTTGGCTCCAATCGGCCTGGAGAAGGTCTAAGCAGAGGGGGTCGTTGTTTACACGCCTGGTGGACCGGACCTTGATGGTTTGTGGTTTCGGGCGGGTCCGTTTGACGCTGATGTCAGATGTGACGAGGTCGTGATCGCTGAAGTTATAGGCGATCACGCGAGGGTTAGAGACTGACTCTGGTCGAGATGTTAAAATGTGATCTATGAGGATAGACGACGTGTCGGTGGTGCGGGTCGGCGATGAGATCAGCTGCTGGACGCCCAGGTCTTCCAGCATTGTCACGTACCTCCGCACCCCCGCAGCTGACGGCTGGAGCAGGTCCAGGTTCATATCACTCATGGCGTGTATTGGCAGCTGTTTGGTCAGGAGAAACGTGATTTGTTGTTGCAGATCGTCGAGGGTGGTTGCTACTGGTGATTTCGGTGGCCTGTAGATAGTCCCGAGGGCAAACGGAGATTTTCCTGAAAACCGCAGCCAAAAAACTTCCAAATGCGAACCGGTGGATTGGACCGACAAAATTTCTGCCTGCAAACAATTTTTGTAAATTACGCATACGCCACCACCATTGGTTTTACGATCCCGGCGCTCCACGTTATAGCCCGGGAAAAGTAGAAATCGAGTGTCGGTAGCATCGTTGAGGAAGGTCTCGCCCACGCACAGAATGTCCAGCGCGTTATTTCTCAGCAGGATTGTTATGTCGCCGATAGATGGCATTAGGTGGTTGACGTTAAGGTATGCCACCTTGCTGCGACACTCGGGCTGTGTGACGGCTGGCTGGTCGCGACGTCGTGCCGTCTGCCGGACGGTGAGTCTGGTTGGGATGGTCACAGTTCGGCCCGCGGGAGCCAGGAGGCATCCCACGGCACGCGGCACGCGGCCGCGCCGCAGTTGGTGGCGGCGGCCGGCACGGATGCCTCGGTGCGTGCGCCGGCACGGGGCTGGGGAGTGGGTGACCCGTTTCCCGGCCGAGAGCGATGGCCCACGTGACAGCGCCCCGGCAGCGCCAGCCGACCAGGAACGCGGCGGTGACGTCACTTGCCACGCTGGACGGAGCAGCGGCCGCCGCGACTGGCCAGCCACGAGGTCACACACAGTTGAGTGTTGAGCCCGGTGGTAGAAGACGGAGGCGTGTGACGTCACCAGAAATCTCGCTGCTGATTTGCGGAGCGAGTTCCACTGGTAGCGGTAGGGCGGGGGATGAGGCGACAACGCCCGGCCCATCCAATGGCTCAGCATCGGTAGGTCGTCAAAATTATGCACTGCACGCGGTCGAAGGTCGCGGATCTGGAACCAGCACTGTCTAAACCGAGTCACAACACAGTTTCAGCACGCTACACCACCGATCACCAATGAAATAATATTAAATAAAGTGAAATAAAGTTCCCTGCCCTAATCAGTGGGCTCCTCGGTGTCCTACTTCCTTTAGCTGAGCACTCCTAAAGGTCGTGTTGAGTGCCCAGCTGTTCTTATTGCCCTACCCCGGAATGCCTTCCTGGGTCCCGCACCCACCTTAGTGCCCTCTCCTACCTAGCGCCCTGCACTGTTTATTACCTTCCCGTGCTCTCCAAATTGCGCTGCCATACTTAGTCCCCGGTATTCCACAGTGCCCAGCTAGCCCACCTGAACGATATCTGAGCAGGCATCATTCCTTATTTGTGAAAAATCCATCAAGATGTGAAAAGTGCTCCAAGCATAGTAGGATTAAATAGACTTCGTTGAGTTGGCTAGGCTATGCAAAAGTATCATTTTGGCAGCGTAAATTGCAAGTTTTACGGTGTGCTATGTATGCTCTTATATTATAAGCGAGACATAGACATGGTGTCTTCTACACCATGCCAATGATCTACACAAAGTTATCTATGTTACACAAGCACTAAAGGGCTTGTGTAGCCTGCTCATATGTCACCTATGAGGACTGTTCCGATAGAAATGATTCCAATTTATATGTGTCGGCAAATGTAACGTGAATTACCCCAATGCTGGTATTTCCTTATGGTCTGCACACACTACTGGACAAACATTTCAAGTCCAGATACATTAGCTGACGGGACCAAACAAAACGTGCCATAATATCCCGCAATTGCTGTCAATATTTTACACGTTGTGGCAGGACGGGGCTGAGTACGGGCTGCATCAATAGCAAAATTGTCTGGCTCGGATAGGGCTCGTGCCCCACGGGTGCGGGTGTGGGCGGGCTGTGCTGATAAAATTGGGCTGTTTCGGAGTCTGACGCGTAGTGCGCGCCGTGTAATAGACCTGTTGGAGCGAGTTGTAGAGCGTAATGAGTTTGCTGCGCAACATGTTGAACACCGTGATAAACCTGTTCGAGGGATATGTACGGCGTGCTACGTCTATTACGCAACATGTTGAACATCGTGGTAGACCTGTTGGAGCGAGTTGTGCGGCATTCTCCATCTGTTGCTTATCATGTTGAATACCATGATAGGTCTGTTGGAGCGATATGTTCGGCGTGCTACTTCTGTTGCGCAACATGTTAAAGACTGCTAGCAATTCGCGAGTTATTATACAGCCGGAAGAGTGTCAAGGCTACCGTTCTGCACGCACAGGATTGGGCCGTTGCAGGAGCAACGTTTTGGATTTTGTGCGCCGAACGCAAATCGCCAGTGTCATCGCGTTGACTACACTTGAATGTCCGGCCCCCACATGAAGAGCATTTTCCGAGATGCTTCGGTGTAGGCGTCTGGCGTAGCACGTCCGCCTAAATCGCTGGCATCAATGAAGCCTGCTCTCAATGCGCTACATTCAGCAGTGACCGACAAGAAGAAAAACGACCGGTCCACGCTACCAGAATGAGCATGCTTACACGCGATTTGGCTGGAACCATTGCTGATCGACTGGCGTGCTTCTCGGCGCGTCGTGTCGTGTTCGGGCGTGCGACACCACGACCGACACGCTCGATGCCGGACGCCGGACGCGGAACGGGCGACAAGTCGCTCTCGCCCGCCGCCGCGCTGAATACCCGAGGCGTGGCGAACACGAGCCTATTTGTCAGCTCCCAATGGGCGCGAATAATCAAGCTAATGGGCGGCGAAAATGCCGGTTGGCGCGTCATCAGTGGAAGCTGAGGAGCCCGTCGCGCCGTGCGTCGTGCAAAGTTGGTCGTAATCCCGACTCGTTTAAGCGCGACGTCACGGAATGGGTGGCACATACTTGGGCTAATTAGAGACGGTATATTGGACTGATGCGGTGTTCCGCCCGGGATAATACAGAGTTGGACGCCCGCAGGGAACGGTTTATTCCGCACACTTCATCCAATGGTCGGGGCACGTGAGTGTGGGAATGTGCGCGGTATCAGACTGCACTGTTGCTGAACACTTTTGTCCGGCTGACAATGGTAGCGACCAACTTGCCTTTCACAAAGTTACTTTGCTGTGTCAATAGCCTGCATGTAATTAAAAGCCGACTATTATTAGTCGCCACGACCGTGTGGTACCCGACTAGCCGTGTACTTCGAGTGAAGTGCGGCACACGTCTGTTTCAGGTCTGATCTTGGCTGTGATTTTCCTCAGTCCGGCATTGCAGGTCACGGATCCGTGACCTGTGACATCCATGTGACAGGAGACGGAGCGCGTTTCAGGTTTTGGCTCTACCTCGGCCGATCTAAGCCAGATATGGATGGTATATACCAATCCAAGGACATGATCTGCACGTGACAAACACTTACATGCGGAGACACGCCTTCATGTTATCGCCAGTCCACCATCGCGATACTTTAGCAGCTGATATTTACGTTGTCGTTAAGTCAGTTGAGGATATTTAATGGGATCAACATACCAAAAGTCGCTGAAATCATAGCACATGTCCCATTGGCATGACTTATTATAAACTCGACATCAACATTGGAGATGATTCGCCACGGCCCCGAGGTGGCTCCAAAGTTAACTTGCTGCTTTTTACGATCAGTAAATGAAATGACTTGTGTATCCTCTTCAAGCCCAGGAATGCAAGCAGTCAACGAGGTATTTAAAAAGCGAGAAACATGTAAGCTCTAGCAGACCTCAGTTTGGGGCACATTTTCATTTGCGTTTGAATAGTCTAAGATCTCATTTTGGATGCATGTCTAATGTAGAAGTAGCAATGCCAAAACCAATGATGGTTGAGAGGATGTGGAAGTAGATGAGCGATGCCGATGTAGTTATCTCGATTTTATCTCGAGATTAGCGATGCCGATGTAGCGACGGAGTTTATCTCGATGTAGCTGTCTTTGACTACGTGTTCCTTCGACTCTATTCCAGACTTTGCCGTTTTCTCTCTCCATGCACTCGTCCCTGGGCTATTCTGCCCTTTCGAATCTGACGTATATAAAGAATATTGGCTTGGGATAGTCAATGGCGCACTCATACTGGAAGCGGGATCCAATGCGATGGAAGCGCAATGGGCGTCAGCTTCTGTCGGCACATAACTGCGTACAATACGCCACGAAATGCATTAGGATTTTACTTCAGTTCGCTGAGTGGACGGTCGTTGCAGGTAGGCTCGAACAAGGGTAGATATGAATGGATATATGAATGGATATACACACACTGGCGAATGTGTACGTCCAGCTGGATATACACATACTGCCGTATATGTGTACATGCTGCCTGTTCAGCCGGTCGCCAATGATGATATCGACTGCTTCCCGAAGTGGAGTGCGTAGCCATGGTGAGACTGTTAAAATGTGTTTCTGGATGCGCTTGTTTAGAAGACGAGACGTGCTATGCAAATGTGACTCGAACTCTTGCATATCGGGAGTTCTGCGGGCGCATTTTTTTGCAGTTGACCCGATCCTCATGATCCTGGAAACACTAACTCTCGGAGAGAAAAGGAATAGTGAAAACACATCGGAAAGCCCGTCCACCATTCAAAGTGAAAATATTTTATGTACACCTGCAAATTCCCCACATCACTCACTGGGTTAGGCCAAGTGCACCATGTACTCGAATTGCAACATTTTATTTCGGACAACGTGATATTTTGAAATATGAAGGGATCCAGAACAAATAACGACCATTCAAAGTGTGTCAAGATGTCAGATAACGTGCATGCGTATCGCTTGTCCTACCTGGTAGCTTCCGTCAACATGCATTCTTCCTACGGAAAGGTTGCCGGTTCGAGACTCGGCCGGCGCTCGGGTTTTGCATGCTTGTTCACGCCCTTCATCAAATATGTGATACCGAGAGCCAAAGTTGTGATGTTGGCACGGCACCTTGGTGTCATATTCAAACCTTGACATGTAATGAATCCAATCATATACGGTATGGTGGGATCAAGACCCGGTAGATGTTGGTAGTTCTCAGGCTTAGCCAAGCCCGCTACTACGCAGGTGATAACCAGAGTCGGTATTATATGTTTAGAAATGCAGTCATGTGCATGCTGCCCATCAACGACATCCAGTTACCATTGGAGCAATATTCACGAACATCCGGAAAGGGGACACAGTTCGAGGTCAAAGTCTTGTTCAGATCATGTCATCTTGGTGTCAAATTAAAGTCGTCGAATTTCAGAGTCCAGTCGTGTGCAGTCCTTTGTTGTGCAACCATAAATAGTCTTCCAGGTGTACAAGTACAAGGGGTAAAGTGTTAGCATTGTTCCACAAACTGGAAACCTTGACCGATTCTAGGATGCAACCCAATGTTGCTACTCACTGACCTGACCTGCTGAATCCTCGCAAATTATGTGCAAAATTGATGTGAGTTCGGCTATCCGCAATCACTATTTCAGTAAGATCGACTGCTTAATTTCCTAACCTGATCCAAAAACGGAGGCGAAGTGTCGGCTCCAATCCCTCTTATGCGAGAGTTAGGAGGAAACAGTGGAAATCAGCTGAGCGACTGAAGAGCGCTGGGACCGTCTTATGATGGTGAAATGTGTGTGCATATTTACGCGTGTGCTGCAAAGCCGCACATACTCATTCACTCTAACCCTCCTCTATTTCCTGTTTACCGATCACTACCCGCGGGACACACATTTTCATATTTGCGCCGGCATACTTTCATGCGTGATGGTGGATTGCTTGCCCTCTGAGATTGGAGGCAAGAGTAGAAAACCGTGCTCTGCAGCGTACGTGCGACAAAATACAACACCACGCCGCCGGGCTCTTCCTTTATATCGAACAACGATCAGTATGCACTTCCCTCGTTTGCCACAGGCCTGACAGGCGGATGATAAACGGCCGGCGTTGCAAATTTGCACTTACTGATGCTAATAAGCGAGCGGTGTGTGTTGAAGACACGGCACCACCGATACCGATACGGTACAACACGGCCACCACCGCTACCGATACCGGTGCGTGTCGGTGACACAGCCGCCACCGATACCGGTACGTATCGATGACACAGCCGCTACCGATACTGATGCGTGTCGGTGACACAGCCGCCACCAGGCTTTTCACTTCACGGTCTTGGATTCGGAGGGTATAATTTTTGGGCTGGCCAAAGTATGGAGTGTATAATCTTGAGAAGCACTATGTAAAGGCGTGTATATTGAGTAAAGGCGTGTATATAATTTTCCAGTTTGCCAAATTATGGGGTGTATATTGAAGCACCAAGTAATGGAGTATATATTGAAGCACCAAGTAATGGAGTATATACATTTTATAAATGACGAAGTGTATACATTTTGAAAAAATGCAGTGATGTTTCCTGGAATGAAGAATAAAAACCGGGGGCCTCGGTAGCTTAGTTGGTGGAGCGTCAGACTGGAATATCGCGGCCGGCGGAATTTGAAGAGTCCACCCACGACCAATCGGTGTGATAGGTTGGCGACGCTATACAACCTAGCGGTTGAATGAGTCGTAAAATAATCCGAAATTCCCTTCTTCAAGAATAAAACGCCTTCAGATAATTTGTTCAGTTCCTGTCCTAGTGTCTTACAGACAACCAGATGAGGTCCATCACACATCGTCGTCTGAAGTCATCCACGTTACGTGGATGACTTACAAGGCAATTTCCTGAGCAATGGTGGAGAAAATGATAACAAAAGTATACTTAATCGATGTCAACCAAGTTCATATGTCCATACATGTCACTTCTGACATGCCCACACCTCACAACTGATACATATTCACAACACACCTCAAGAGCAGGACGTTCGTGCACCGACTGGTATATGGGAGGATCTAAAATGTTACTTGCCGACTATTGGGATATGGGTTTCGGAATATATAATGATTTAAGGAAAGTTATACTAAAAAATCCGTCTAAAGTATTTTATTCTCACGACCATGACACAATTTTTTTAATGAAAACGCTGAGAAAATGTATTCAAGTCAATTCTTATTAATATTAAATGAGTTTCGATGCACTTTTTATTTCATGTTTGGAATGTTTAGTTGAAGCAAGGATTGACTTGGAAGGATTAAAAGCGACTAGACAGGCGGGCGAATTGCCGCTGTAAAACTGACTATCATCACGGGCGAGCGGAAATTGGTGTCTCATTTCGCACCATCATTCCTATGAAATACCAAAAAAATGAAGATAAGTTTGAGGAAATCGCCAACAGAATTACGGGGGATTTTTCTCAATTAATCATCATCAGGATTATGGAAAGAAACGAATAATTAGATCAGAATGAAGCTTAGAGGATTGTCAATGTATTGGAACAACACACGTAAATCTGAATTTGTCCGGAGTGGGAAAACAACCTGTTCTAACCTAACTTGGCCTATACTAGCCTGGACCATTTTTTAATTCAAAAACTTTTTTCTAAATCCTGAAAGATCCCAAAGATATTTGATAATTGTCTAACTTACAAAACAACCTTAATCTAACATAACTTTGACAAGCCTAATACCTTCGTGTGCTTCATGGAGGTAAAATGTGTGTACAACTTGTATTGTGGACAAGTAATAATGCCCATAGAAATCCCCATGTCATGGCAAAACGTGGCTCATCCAAAATATTTTTGGTATTTTTGGGAGATGCTACCACACCGGCGAAACAGTGTGGGCGGCGACATTAGCCGTGAATGTGCATAAAGTGTGTCGTGAACCAACCAATAAACAAACAAGGAGATGCTACCATTTGCGGCTGCCACTCTGGCTCTCAGTGTTCAGTCGTACATTCTTCTGGGCACATCTGAATTCTGGGCACATGAGGTTTTTCACAAATGAAGAACATACACATGAATGCATGGGTGGCTGTTTATTAATTCACCTGCACTGCACCAGACAATTACACATCATGCACAAATGGAATGCTATAGAATGCTATGGAATATGGGATGATCAGTGGCATTAAGGTCATATGCAGACTGTAGTGATCCATATTTTGACATCTGTTGTACTTGTGCATGCTAGCAAGCTGGTACTTTTCCAATCTGGCTGACATCTCATTTTTGGCTCCACTACTGCCTCCTCTTGGGATGTTCCTGCAGATGACCTGAAATAACAAATGTGCATTTGCCTCAATTATGTTGGAAATTTTATGTGGTAGGAGACACAGTGTGACTGAACAGTGTAATGATTACTAAGACTGGAAGAGGATCTTTTTATCGTATAATGATTACTAGGACTGGAAGAGGATCTTATTATCAGCCATATATCACCAAATAGTATAGGCCCCATAGCATGCTGCTTCCTTTCCATCCAACTTATCACTATTGTATAATGCCAGCTAGCTGTGTATTGTTAGCTAAGCATGTCTTCATCCAGTAATGCAAGGAGTGTATTTATTTGAGGAGTGGAAGGATGGCATAGGTTCCAAAAAGGGCCAATTTTCCAACGCTGGCCGCCACCTATACTGGTGCGTGTCAGTGACACAGCTCCCACCGATGCCGGTGCGTGTCAGTGACACAGCCGCTACCGATACCGGTGCGTGTCAGTGACACAGCCGCTACCGATACCGGTGCGTGTCAGTGACACAGCTGCCACCGATACCGGTGCGTGTCAGTGACACAGCTGCCACCGATGCCGGTGCGTGTCAGTGACGCAGCTGCCACCGATGCCGGTGCGTGTCAGTGACACAGCCACTACCGATTGCGCCTGTAATCACCTCCGGCCGGTACGCAAAAACCCAAGCCCGGCGCGGCTGGCGCAGCGGCGCCGTCGCCGATTGGCAGCTGAGCCGTGACGCGTGCCGTGACGCCGGCACGTGGCGCGTGACGCCTACACGCGTGACGCCTACACGCGTGACGCCTACACGCGTGACGCCTACACGCGTGACACCTACACGCGTGACGCCTACACACGTGACGCCTACACGCGTGACACCTACACGCGTGACGCCTACACGCGTGACGCCTACACGCGTGACGCCTACACGCGTGACACCTACACGCGTGACGCCTACACGCGTGACGCCTACACGCGTGACACCTACACGCGTGACGCCTACACGCGTGACGCCTACACGCGTGACACCTACACGCGTGACACCTACACGCGTGACGCCTACACGCGTGACGCCTACACGCGTGACGCCTACACGCGTGACGCCGGCACAGTGCGACGTTTTTTGCGCGTGTCGCGCGCTGGCCGGCGGCGGTAGCGGAGCCCGCCAGCAGCGGAGCCGACCGCTGCGCTGACCGACCCGGCGGCCGGCCACCGGCCGCACAGCTCACCCGGCGGGTCGGCGGGCCGTGACGTGACGTGACGTGTGTCGCTGTTTACCCGGTCCCGAGCCCAGGTGTCCGAGCACACAGCGCTGCCACTCGGCACACACGGCCGGCTGGGTGACGGGGAGCCACCTGCAGCTCGGCCGGCGGGGCGCCGCTAATGGTGTACAAACCGCGCCCGGTAACGGTGGCTATGTTGTGGCACGCCGCGGGTCGGATGCCAATAAACGTCGACAGGCAGACATGGTGCTGGGAACGGCACTCACTGCATGGATCCGGATGACGGCTACCATGTTCGTCGAGGAGGCAGATTCGTATCGGCGTTGAATCATACAATAGCCAGGTCAACGTGCTGTCCTCTTCATATATTGTAAGATTATTATGTGCAAAGGCGTGTTCGTACATGCATCCCACAGTAGCTATTTTCGATCTCTTTCTCTTCCGGAAGAGAGTTATTTCTCTTCACGAACTTTTCGCTTGCCCTTTCTAAATGGTTCAACGTATGGAATCGTGCAATATGGTGACTCACGATGATAATGCTGGCAAGGTTCTATCCACCGATTCCCTCATATATGCCACAGAGCAACGCATGATAGACATGTATTGCTATCAAATTTGTGCTGGTATGTAAAACACGTGCTTTTCATCTCCCTTCGTATAATCGTCACGCAATTGTCGGTGGCCTAAAATGTCATCTTACACGCGATGCATTCGAAGCTCCCAGCAAATTGCGACCCTTTACTACGTAATATATACAACCAACATTGCAAAGGAACTTGCCATTCTCAGAACGGATCCTCTGAGGACTGAGGGATCGAATATCAGGATCCCAGGTTGGAAGCCTGCGATGAATTCGCGGGAGCTTGGAGCACCCCATACTTGCCACTCTTAGCCATAAGATTCGCGGTTGTATCCGGCCCCGCCGGGATAAACTTGAGTTTGAAGCTTCCCGTGTCTGTTCCTCTCACCTCCCGCACCGGTCCTGAGCTCCAGATGCTGACTAATTATGACTGATCATTGGATTCACATATGTTAGGGCCCGCTAACTGTAAAATGCATCACATTTGTCGTTTGTAATTTGTGCATACATTCCTTCCATTGTTTGCATAGCAATATACGTCGATAGCTGAGGCTGTGCACATAGCTGTGCTGTACGTTTTTCAGCATATAAAAATATCGGCAGCGACGTGGCACCCCCGTGTTTTCTAGAGCGGCAAAGTGTAACTGATTCCCCTGCATCAATGGTTTTGGTAGTATTCGCCTCCATGCATTCGTTGTGGTGGAAGGCAAGTACAGAGAGCCGGATATTAAGCTTGACTTAGGCTAAATACTCTGCCAGATACCAGTGCCAACAAGGAGTGTCTAGCAGGTTGCCGCTCATTGCATGTGGTTCGTGCTGGGCTCCGTCGCCCGTATTTCACCGGCAAGCATTGCTAATGCTTCCATTCACTCGTACATGCATGCATTGACGTGTGCGTGTCAGTGCGGTCAGTACGGTTGTTTGCGTTCTGATGGCGCCGACAGAAATAACCCGGCTGGTATAAATTGTCAACTGCCAAGCACGTGCCTAAGTCCACAGCACTAACAAGTCGACAAACACGGCAAGCATACTATGATCCAGGTATGTTGACGTCGTTCCTGTTGATTGATGCGCTCGTCAGTTCTTTAACGATCAGCATCAAGTCAGTCAGGGTGTGGACCACACGCAGGCCGTAACGTCAGTTGCCGGTAACAAATGACCATTATTGTGTGTATGATTATGCAGAGGCGAAACTAAGAAGGTACGGTAAAATGGGAAACAGTTGTCAAATCGGAGCCAGACCACTAAGTGAACACTCCTGCATTTCGTTATATATATATATATATATATATAATATATATATATATATATATACATGTTTTGCTACTTTATGCTACACCGACGCCAGCTGTACGTTACTACTTACTACTTTACTCTGTTTCATATCAAGATGGTACATTCTAAAAGAGTCGCATTAAGTATATCTCAGTGGCAAATGCGTTGAGTTCGATTCGTACATGTTGAGTATTAGTTGAGTAAATCGCGCTTTTCGCGATTTACTCAACTAATTTGCCATCAATACTTCCGGATGACATGTTATTCAAGTATTTGTTTGGCTCGGTATCATACTGTTGAAAATATATGTAAATTGGAGGTATTATAGGCAATCAAAATCAGACATGCAGTCATACAAAACTCCAACAACGTAAGGAGGAAATTGATGTCACAATGGGGGTTTAGTGGGCCCGATTCACGCAATTTTTCTTAATCTGGTTGAGTTCATTTTGGAGAAGATCTTGAAAACAAAACGTATTTGGAATACGAAAAGGAATGTGAAATGCACCATAGTCCCAAAATGTTCCCGACACAAGCACAATTTTTATTTTTGTGCAATTTGCAAAAGTTTCAGCCATCCACTTTACATTAATTATTTTCCAATGGCTAGAACACACCGTGAAGTGTTGTTTTGAGGACACTTTGTCTCATGCACATTGCATACTTTAGCAAGGATCTTATGCTTTAGCCATAGTAGACAAATATGCAAAACAAACGTCATGGCAAACGCAAAAAATCACATATTTCTTCGGTGCGTCTTGTTGCGTCCTTAAAGACGAGTAGACGCTGAAAATTTCGTTCCAATATCTTTTCAATCAAAGCGTGACGACTGGCTGAACTTTTTGAAGGTGACCTCATTTGACCTTGATTAACTCAGTGATCATGTATGACATAACCTCAAATTTTCACTCCAGATGTCAAATTGATGTGGCGAAAGGAATACCAAAATTTAGCGTTCTGCCGTGAGATGTTTTTTTTTTCACTATCCGTGAAATAACTTAGTGGATGAGGTAAAAAGAGTAAAGTTGCAGTTTAATGAATTTTTTTACTTCTTGAAATTTATTTTCTAAAGCAGTGATTACGACCGTACATAATATCATGAGGCCACTCATCTCTTCTGCAAATGCGTGCTTATTGTACTTTACCTTTGGAAAGTACAATAAGACGCACAAATTGGCATGTGTTTGGGTAATATAGCATACAAAATAATGTTTACATAAAAATGTACCGCAAACTAACCTAACCCAGACTACACTTCCAAGCAAGAAGACACGTACCTTATAAGGCATGGATAATTCTCAAGCAGCTTTTTCTGGAAATGTACAACTATAAAAACATAACCTGACCAAATCTAACCTATTGCGGGAGACGAAATGTACGACCCTCAATATACCAGGAGGTTCTAAGTTTACATCAAAAGTAGCGTTCGGGATTATGCTATATTACTCAACGTTTCGGCCAGGAGCCATCGTCAGGAGTGATATAAAAATGGCAGGGTTAACAATTGAAAAAAGCGGGAAAAAAAAGCATGCAAAAATACACATGAATCTAAGAAAAGCATCCTCATTCATGCAGACACTTCAAGAAACTCCAAACCAGAAATCAACTAGGTCAAGATAGACTATGAATCCGGGGTAGAGCCTTTCATGTCTGCAGTTGATGAGGTAGATGATCCGTTCTTCGACACGTCCTAGCTTTTGATGCAAAATTGCAAATTGTGCCATTTCTTCCGTGAGGTCGCCACTGTTATACCATTGTTTAATACCACGAAGAATGACTCTTAAGTGCTCCTGGGTTTTATACATTGCGTGAGACGAAGTGTACGACCCTCAATATACCAGGAGGTGCTGTTATTCAAGGCTATTTTGGCTACGTACGGATTCAGGAGACACTTGGGAATGCATCCCCCATGTCATCCCTCCGGACTGGAAAGTGCCCCGCTCCTTGAACGTATTTGTCAACCAAAGGTGCCTCTTTTAGAGGAAAGGGGCTCATTTTGAGACGAAAGGGCGTCCTTCAGAATGCTTTATTTCAGAATCCCTCCACGTTTAACGAATTTTCCACCGAGGCCGCCCTTCTGAGAACATGTACTTCCCATCATCTCATTCACTGAGAGTCAGAAGCACGGCATTTAGCTTGATCACGTTTGACGATTAGCTGATTCGTTGTCTGCCGGCCTCGTCTGGTCGCGTGCTTGAGGAAGCTTAGCACCGGCACCAGTTGGACGACACGGCACTTCATGGTCATTGTTCCCCGGCGCGACATCCATTCCCAGCCGGCGTAAGGCTGTCGACACGGACGCGCGCAGATCCGCGTGCCTTTCCGCTTCCGCCGCCACATGCAATTTCCAATTAGGTTTGCGTTCTCTGAGGACGGATGGCGTGGTTGCATGCCTCACCCCCGTTTGCATGGCGACACATGCTAGTATCCGGCTGGTTTGTCGGATGTCACACTAATGACATTAATTTAATTCAGCCGTACACTAATCGCATTTATACCATTTGATATCGAATTAAACCAACACACACTGTGATATATCGAGGAAAAACTGGCCAGAAATCATTACGGCTAAAGTATGCTAGTTGCAGGCGTGGTTTTGGTCTTAATTGAAAGAGCTTTAAATTTGGAGCACATGGAGGAGCCCTATTGTCCTACAGATTTCTCAACCCCCAGGAATGTCATAGGTCATACCTGCTGGTCGGAAGGGAGCATTCTGCTCCCTTCATTTTGCCTCCACGAAATATCTCGGGAACCGGGAAAGGAACAGTTGGGGTTGGCATTGTGCGCAGACCTACATGAGTACCAAACGTATCCCGTTTAAACCCGTCCCGTGTATAAGAGCGACGACGCTCGGCCATGTATGGCATCATAATGACGTGAAAAGCGAAGTCCATGGACGCTTATATATCGGATAATTATTAGTCAGCTTTTGCTATGCGAACATTCTGCACCGTAAATGTAATACCTAGTAGTTGATACGCAGAATGGATCCAAGATCTTCTTGTCATAAGTGGATGGAATTATGCCAAAATATACCTATAATATATGGCACACAGATCTAATATCGGTCTCTGAAGGGACGTCGAGCCGTGTTCCCGTCGTTTGATGAATCCGAACCACCCACATGTGGCTGATCCACGACAAGACCCAGTCTCTCCCGGTACTGCCGCTGTAATCAAACGTTCAAGTGAGAAATGTAGCTGTCTACCGATTACGATCGCAGCTATACATTTGTATCAAGACATCCTGCCATCCTGGTTGATGTTCACAAAGGTGCGGCATTTACATTGTGCTGCCACTGGGGTGCGGTGCGCCAGTTGATAACCCAGCTGACCGGAGAGGTGGTCAGGGGACCGTGGCCATGACGTCTCTCCGGGGCGGACCCACAATGGTTGAGAAATCAGTGGATGTTAAGCCTGCCTCGTTCTCAAACGTGCTCGCTTACATAATTGGTCTGCTTTTCATGTCATGTGCATTGGGAACAAAACATGGGCGTGATGTGCGATGAGGAAATGGCACATTTAATTCGTGTCCACAATGCATGTCGATTCAAGCATTTTTGCTGGGATGTTGTCACCACTTCGCCTCCCCAATTAAGACGCCTTCTGGCGCCTTAATGCATGCACTTCCCTGCCATCGATTGCATGGAGCGTCGCCAACGGAGCTGACACTCTAATTACGACCGTCCCTCTCTCAGACTGTTCTTCGTACCAGCTTGCAATTATAATGCCTTTTCTGACCTGATGACGACCTACACGAGACCGCCGAGTTATTAACCTTTGTAGTTCATTTGAACGCTGGGTTAACTAGCCAAGGTTATCATTATGGTATACCTTTATGGTAACCTTTATATAAACCTATATAGTGCATTCAATTAGTGAGGTGTCTCGCCGAGGTAACCGTTATGGATCATTTAGCTGGTGAGATAACTCGCTGAGGTAACCTTTCTAGTACATTTAACGGCTGAAGTAACTCGCAGCGTAAGCTATTCACGTTTACTGTTTCCGGACGATAGTTCCTCATGCCCATTAGTCCCGGACGCTAGTCATTTACGTCCATTAGTCCCGGACGTATGTTCCTCATGTCTATTGGTCACGGACGTTCGTTCCTCACGTCCACCAGTCCCGGACACTCTTTCCACACGTCCACCAGTCCCGGTGGACGGACTGGTGGGCGCTAGTTCCTCACGTCTATTGGTCCCGAACGATAGTTCCTCACGTCCCTTGATCCGGGACGCTTATTCATCATGCCCACTGGACGCTAGTTCCTCGCGTCCGTTGGTCTCGGATGCTTGTTCCTCACCTCCATTGGTCCCGGATGCTTGTTTCTCACGTCCATTGGTCCCGGATAGCGAAATGTTCCCAGTATCCAATCCAAGCACCGTGTTCGTCAGGCGCATATGCTCATACTGGACAAACAGCTGTTTGCGTGTTTGCTTATCATATGAATGTCTTATATATATATATATATATATATATGCATATGTACAAATATATACATATATATAGGTATCTATATATATGCATATACAAATACATATATATATGACTATGTATATACATATATGTATATATATATATATATATATATATATATATATATATATATAGATGACTATATATATACATATATATATATATATATATATATAGTCATCCTGCTTGTGCTTCCTCACGCGTACGGAGCACACTTCAGCCAGAGTATAGTGAGCCAGTGCTCTTTGAGAGGGCCCATGTTAGCGAAGTGACAAGTTGGCGCATTGCGACACCTTACCGAGTTTATGTAAAGCCAGCCCATCGAGAGCAATCATAATCAATGTTCATGTGAATGTGCATATTTGCAAGTGCCAAATAATGGCATACGATGATAAATAGTTAGCTGGTAGAATCGTCTAGAGGTATGTACGTGATGCTAAATGTGTATAATCAAAATGTTCGGAAACTCTTGAATGTACTATCTAAAAAGGAACATTGTATAAAAAGGAGCATCAGCTGACAGAGGTCGTAGGGATGCTGAACGCGTTTGAGAGAAGGCGTACCGGAAAGCGGTACGTCGATGTTTTTAACGGTTGGAGAGGATTTCTGGAGTTAAACTTGTAAGAGACCTTTATAAATCCATGCGTTGTATCCGCCGTGTCCTTGAATTCAGTGAGCAACAAAAAAAACCCGGAATACTGCTTGAGTTTGTGGTAACCATATATAAGCTCGCAGAGTTTCCTTGACACTTTCTAATATCGCATCAATGAACACAAATACAAAATCCTGATCTGCATAACTTCTCATTAATTTGGGTCATTCTATTTCAGAACGGTGTTAATTATTATATTTCACAAAATTGCTTTCGGAAAATGTAAAATTAAGTAGAATATAAATTATTCACCAGGGCATCCGTCGAGTTGCCGACATAGCATAACCAGTTGTGAATAAACTCCCTCGCCTTGGACTCGCTCCATTTACACCAACTCGCATTCCTCAGTTGCCCAATGTGTCAGCTCACTCAAATTTCACCAGCCCAGATAGGCCCACCCATAGTGCTCCCGCTCAGCTCACACTCGATCGAGTGGAACCCCTTCACAAGGCCGTGTCCATTAGCTCACGCAGTGTCATCCGACGTCGGCTGGCCAGAGATACCGCCTTCTCCAACAGTGGAGGCTTCGTATTAAGCGCGCTGAGTACTTGTGCCCGCGACCTGCGCGTAGTCCTAGAGCGCGAGCCAGGAGTGTCTGCGGCTCCTGCCGCGCTCGTCTTCGACCTGCGCGTAGTCCAAGAGCGCGAGCCAGGAGTGTCTGCGGCTCCTGCCGCGCTCGTCTTCGACCTGCGCGTAGTCCGAGCGCGCGAGCCAGGAGTATCTGCGGCTCCTGCCGCGCTCGTCTTCGACGGGAACAAGATCACCGATCAAAGGGCCATCCCCTCGCTGTCATTGGCCGCTTGTCTCAATATGCGCCATCGCGCTTGTTTCCTGCCAGCCCACAAGCGGATGGTGATCAGAGGTCCGTATTGGTGATCAGGGGTCCGTACTGATGGTGCTTAACACGGGTGAAATGCTGGCACATGGTTCGCTAGCCTGTGACGGAGATGAAAGAAAGGCGTTGATTGGTCACCTTGTTGTGGACGGGGTGGAACGCTTCGTGCTGTGTATTAAAGCCGTTCTTTATTGCGATTGTGCTGCAGTTCTGCCAAGTTATTGAGTGAAATTATTAATGACGAATAAAAAGTAGTCGTGGTGCCGTTTATTCACAAGCACAGGTTGTCATTACCGACTGTAGCATCCACAATGGCGAGGAAAAGCAGCCACCAACTGCGCCATCAGTGTCAGTTCTATGCAAGTTTGCCAATCCAACACTCAGTAAGGTTCATTGGATATGTTAATTCCGCACAAAAAAAAACTAATTAGATCCTATGCGGGGAGGAGTGATGGGAACAAGATAGAGCTATTCAGTAGGCAGGCCTGAGCACCACCACCGGTGTCCATAGACGATCCAAAAATATAATCGCGGCGAAGCGTTCAAGACACCCCATTTTTTTCGTTACCGATCTGGTAAGAGGTAGGGTGCACTCCTACCTACCCAAATGAAAATGTATTATTTCTAAAAAGATGGACGTCTTTCGATGGACATTTCGATGCGGGCCACTCAAGACTTCCGGAAGGGCCTTCCGCCTTCAGAACCTTCCGAAATCTTTCGGACCTTCAGCACAAAATTTGCGACCAGAGTGCATCGGTTCATTGCCTATCAACCGTTTAAATTCATTTGACAATTGAACCGTTCTCTATTGACCAGCACTTAATTCTGCACAGCATAATTCTAACCTGCATATCTTTGATGTCATCAACAGGATACTATCATCAGGAAAAAAAAGTCAACGTGGGACTGACACGCTATCGCATATATATTACGAGTTCCGCATCCCACCGGCCTTACTTGTCTCCCGTCTCCGTCCCAAAGATGTTGTTATCTTAGAGCGTCCCCCATTTTGGAAACGGAATGTACTGCCTGACTGCGATAGCTTCGGTTGTGAACAGTCTGATGATACATGTTAGAGCGCCTAGCGACAGTATATTAGATGTGTAGGTGCAGGTAGATATCGTTAAAGCTGACGAAGCCCCATTAACTAAGTCACAGGATCTTACCCCGGATGGCATGTTTTACTCTTGGGGACATTTTATGCTCGGGGAGACGTCTCGGGGGCGGGGACGTTTGCTCCCGTCCCTAAGGTTTTCCGCGGATAGTGGAGAATCGGCTCACGGCAGCGTGCCATGGTTTGGCATGCATCTTCCCACATTCATTTGACATGTTGTGTGAAGATTTTAAGGTCAGATCATCTACGATCACAGAGTGATTCAATGTCAGGTGAGGTTTCCTCCAAAAACGCTCAACCAGTTGTCACGCTTTAACACGCGCCCTAGAGGGGGGAGGGGCGAAATCCGCCCACCCCTCCGGTTTTTGGTAGACAACTGCCGATCTTACCGGACGATATACGCCATTGTTTGTGTACCTGCTTAAAAATGAACGACACGTTGTTTAAAGAAAGAAAAGCGAAAATCGACCGATAATTTGTCGGGTTATGATCGGTAAAGTCAAAAACATTTCTCAGCGCCAGACCACAAATATCGGCGCTGACGCGCTTCCCGTATATTGGCAAAAAGGAAGTGTTCTTGGCAACACTAGCGACTTGTTTGACGTATATTGTTATGCTACATTGTTTTAAAGTCATGTCAGGTCACCGAGGTCAAGTCAGGTCAAGTTCATGACAGGCTAACAAACGCCCTGGAGGGATGGAGGGCGAAATCCGCCCACCCCTCCGATTCTTCGTACACGACTCCATATTGTACCGGCCGATATGCGCCATTTTTTCCGTACCTGCTTAGAAACGAAAGGCACATTGGGTAGAGTAAGAAAAATGAAAATCTGTCGATAAATTTTATGCTATGGTCCGTTAATTTTTTTAAATCGCAACGCTAGATCACAGAGATCGGCGCTGATACAATTCCCGTATATTGTCAAAACGGAAGTGTTCTTGACAACACTAAGCGACTTGTTTGATGCATATTGTTATGCTATATAATTTAAAAGTCATGTTAGGTCGCCGAAGTCATCATGACAGGCTAACGGAACCAAACTTGGTCAACTTTAATGTTGTCATGAATGGAAATGACTGTCATGCGATTGATGTCACTTTGCATGTTACTCCCTGCACATCCGGAAATCTCCTGTGTGTCATTGTGTGCCTAAGCGTTTCTATACTTCATTCACGTATTTCACTCCTTTCTTTGCGAATCCGATTGTGAGAGCCGCCCAACGGAACACATCCACCATCCACTCACCCCCCCCTCCCCGCACACACAGCATCGACGTGCTCGGGGCATCCACATACAAGCATGGTCCGGGTAACTTCCAGTACAATTTTGGCAGTGATGTTTCTGACCGCTGAATACTTGCGTTGAATTCGAGCCAACTCCACTGTTCCTTAAAACTATCCCTTTAATCATTCATGCAATAGACACTCGCTCCTTTCATTCAGCACGATCATTCGGTCCCTGAGATAGAAAAGCGAGTTCGCCCATTATTTCTCCCTCCAGTGTTACGCAAGCTAGTCGTATTCCATCTCATTGGGGACTTGGTTAGTCCCGAATGCATATTAACCCGTCCCGTCTCGGGGGTCTTCAACCGCCCCCCCCCCCTCAGGTTTTTCGCGGATAGCGGACGAACGGCGCGCGGGAGCACGCCCAAATTTGGCATACCTTTTCCCACATCAATTCGACATGCTGATTCACAATTTTGAGGTCAGTTCATCTAGGGTCAACGAATTAGTCAAGGTCAAGTGAGGTCACCTTCCAAAAATGTTAAACCAGTCGTCACGCTTTAATGGATACAGATATTTTAACACGCGCCCTGGATGGGGGGGGCCAAATTCGCCCACCCATCCTGTTTTTGTAGAGAACTCCAGATTTTACCGGCCAATATACGTCATTGTTTGTGTACCTGCTTCGAAATGAACGGCACGCTGTTTAAAGGAAGAAAAACGAATATCGACCAAAAAAAATTCGAGTTAGGGGTCGGTAAACTCAAAAAAAAATTTCAGCGCCAGACCACAAATATCGGCGCAGTAGCGCTTCCCGCATATCGGCAAAAAGGAAGTGTTCTTGGCAACACTAGCGACTTGTATGATGTATATTGTTATGCTACATTGTTCAAAAGTCATGTCAGGTCACCGAAGTCAGGTCAGGTCAAGTTTATGACAGGTTAACACACGCCCTGGTGGGGTGGATGACGAAATCCGCCCACCCCTCCGATTTTTCGTACACGACTCTATATTATACCTGCCGATATGCGCCATTTTTTCCGTACCTGCTTAGAAATGACCGGCGCATTGCTTAAATCAAGACAAATTAAAATCGGCCGAAACGTTTTTAAGTTATGTGCCGTTAAAATGTTTTTAAAAAATGGCAGCGGCAGACCACAAAAATCTGCGCTGATGCGCTTCCCGTATATTGGCAAAAGGGAAGTGTTCTTGACAACACAGGCGGCTTGTTTGATGCATATTGTTATGCTATATCATTTAAAAGTCATGCTAGGTCGCCGAGGTCATCATGACAGGCTAATGGAACCAAGCATGGTCAACTGGAATGTTGTCATAAATGGAAATGTCTGCCATGCGATTGACGTCACTTTGCATGTTACTGCCTACACATCATTCTGTTTGCCATTGTGTGCTTAAGTGTTTCTTTACTTTATTCATGTATTTCAATCCTTTCTTTGCGAAACCGATTGTGCCGAGCCGCTCAAAGGAGGAGTCCGGTGGGCAGCCCGGTTCCGGTAACTGGAGCACCTGATAAAGTGCTTCTATATGGGTGACCTGAGGTCAAATGGCGGATCTGGCACACGCATTACATCATTAGTAATGTCCAGAACATCATTAATGCCAATTTTGGAACATCTAAATACAATCACAGCGATACATACCAATAACAAGCCAAGCCACGCAAATTCAAAAAATGTTGCTATTTTGACCTCATTTGACCTTGAATATATTGACCTAAGGTCACGAAATTTGGACACAATAGAGTTCACTATCGTGCCCATCCAGCCTGCGAATTTCGTTGCTCTAGCCTTAATGGGAGCCGAGATCTTAGGGGGCGGTATCCGCCCCCCCCCACCAGTGCACGTCATTTTCAGAGGCCCTCCAGGGCGCGTGTTAATACAACTTTCAGCGTTTGCTTATCTTTACGGATGGAACAAGACGTATGAGTTGAATTTTTTTTCTCGTTTTTGACTACATATCAATTTTGCGTGTTTTCGATATTGCATTTCAAACACAGGATTCTGGCTAAAGTAAGCATTTTGTATTGAGACAAGTTGACTTCCAACAACATTTATCGGTCTGCTCTACCCATTGGAGAAGGAGAATTAAAGAAAACTTGAAAACTCAAAATTTTGCAATTTCAAGAAAAAAAATGAAATTTTTATTTTGAGGGCCCAAAAAATTATAACTCTGGTTGATTTCGCTGTCCTTTTCTCATTCCAAATAAATTTTGTTTTTCATATATACCCCAAAATGAACTCCCCAGAGTAAAAAAACATAATGCAAGTCGTGAAAAATCGTGAAAATCTAGCCCCCCTGGTGACGTCATTTTTGTGGGACATTTTTCTTGGTGGGTGGACCCGGACCCTACTCGTCGAGCGCTTTCCGATGACACCTCTTTCGTTTTCGTGCGATGCTTAGTTTGGATTTTAGAGGGGCGTCTTCAACCCCCCCGAGACGGGGTGGGAGGATTTGACAGGAAAGACAGCGCGGGTTAATTACCCGCTCCGAGACGTACTTGTAAACGGCTGATGAGAATCTCCTGATGGCGTAGTTTGTATCTATTGTCGTTACTGCCCTTAAGGCTTGGCAAAACTGGGGTGTGAAACTTCCTCTGGGCTTCTGTGCTGTTGTATAACTGAACTCAGGTATCAATGGCAAAACTTATCTAACCTTATTCAATCGACGCCACGCCGGTCCTTACACGTTGAAGACGTGCGACCGGGTCTGACGTATCCCACGGGCGGGCACGGATCCCTACCACGTTGGGTACGTCCCTGGTCGTCTTTATATCCTAGCCGGCCCTACCTCTTTACCTCGGGGCTTATGGCATGCCAAACCCGTCAATGTGTCCCTCGAATATCTGCACCAACCGTGCCCACGTGCAGAGTTCGGGTGGAGTTCGGGTGGACAAATTGCAGGGGCAGTGTTTTGCCTCTACCCTGTAGTCCGGCGCCAGACTTCCGACGAACGCAATGTGGTGGCCCCTTTATCGGCCCCTCCACATGCATACCATGTTCGCCCCCTCACCTGCACCCTGGACCGCAGAGGCCAGCGGGATTTTGCGGTCAAGAGATACCTGAGCCAAGTTAACAGTTGCCCCTTGTATGATGCCCAAGAGAGTTTCGTCATTGCGCCCTTTCGTCATCCCCCCACACTTTGAGGAAGGGAGGATCAATGGCTCATCACGGTTGACGCCCGAGGACACATCGCCCATAGGAGGGCAGCTGGCGGGCTGTCTTTCTCGCTATATCTGTGGGGGTCGTCAAATTCTTCTTGCGGCCATCCCCTATGTGCCATAAAATCGTCCGGGGAAAAAGAACCACAAACAGACCGATGCTTGGAACGAAATCATAAGACAGGTACCAAGATGGTGACCATGCCAGGGACGGACAGCTAAACTGGGACCAAGCGTTGGCCTGAGAGTGAGATCAATACAATGATAGAAGCAGACGGATATTTAGACTGAAATCAAGAGACAGAGACTGAGAGTGAGACGATGGCATACCATTGCAGGGGATTTTCAACAAATGCCCTCCGATCAAGGTATGCCCCTTCTAGAAGTGTCATCATTTCCAACCAGCTACATTTAGATTCAGACTACCACCAGTGTTTTTCGTTGATAATGGCATCAGTTGTGTGCTCACGAACTGTATCACATTTATTTTGCCTTGCCTATTATTCGGTATCGAATCAGGAAGCGAGTTTGTCAATTTTTATCATAGGTCAGATTAGATAGGCGAAGTCGCATCCAGGTATTTATTTGGAGTCCAGAGGAATCCACTTCCCGTCACATTGAATACAATCCACATGTCAATTGACGCTACACTAATATAGAAAATAAAATAAAGACATTATGCGTACACTTCACCATTGGGACAACTATTTCTATTTACACACACACACAATTTTCGCCAACACATACACACGCCTTCCCCCCCCCCCTGAGCGGAAGACGCCAGCGCTGGTGGGGTTGGTTACGCGGAGATGGTGGTCGTGATGGGTGGGCTCCAGGATGCCGAGCAGCACTCACATGGCGATGGTGAGTGGCGAGTGGCCTTGGCTGAGTACTTCATCTCCTCCATCCGAAAACTCAGTCATCTGGCCACCGCTGGACGCCCCTGAGGCGTCGGTCCGGCGTCCACCGCTGCGCGTCTTCGAGTCCCCTCTGCGTCTCCCTCTTCTCAGTCTGTCCTGTTCTGTTCCCTTGAATTTGCTATAGCCCCGCCTTTTTTCTGTACCCACTCCCAGGGCTTTAGGGTGAGCTCGCGCTTTTGATTCGTGGAGTATTCTTCCCCAGGCCACTCACATCGTCAAGCCGCCTGGGGCCTTCATGGCGTTCTAGAAAGTTCTACTTAGCGTGGTCACCGACCTCACCGGCCGATAACCCTTCTACCGGACCTGGTTCGCCTGGTGCTTGCACCTCCGGTGGCCAGCTGGATGGGGTTCCGGGCCATTACTCGGGTTTTCCCCGGATGTTGTTACCCGGGCCGCCTCTTGATCTTGGCGCCGACGCCACTCGCGTTTGCTTTTACTTCTCGGACAGATAATTGAATCGGAAAGAGAAGGTGACCGTGATCTGGTTGGGCTTCTGGCGGCCTGTTCTACCGTGAAAATAATACAAATTTGATGTCGAAAAAATGTAAGCCTCTTTACGCTTAGTGATTTCATTCTGACATCCATTGCTGCCCAACAGCAAGATGTGCGCAAACATGTACCGCCAAAATTGTGAATAAATACATAGATGGTACTTGTAATTGCTCCTAGGGCTTCTCGTGGTGTCCATTGACATCAGCATCGGATCTTGTACATTGTGCAGGAGGGAGGCTAATTGGCATCTGTGACATTCGGTGTAACACAAGGCCTCCCTCGCTTCGTTATGTTTTCCGCTCTCTTATCTCGTCTCTTTTCTATTCTCTTCTCTTTTATCTTTTCCCAATCTGGCGTTTCATTGCCTGATTTGGTACTTTCCGTGGTATTCGGCAGGGCTACTGCCGGTCTAAAATATTTGCAGGCCATTTGTCTGGATAAAAGTGCATGCAGTGCATGAACAGCAAAGCTCCTTATTTAGCTTATTTCCCCGCAGTTTTTGTTTCTAGATGTGGCATATGGCACATTGGTAGCAAAACACCATGTGTGCAGATATGTGATTACTGGCTGGATAATGCACAACAAATTCGATTGCGCGACGAATGGTTTATTATGGTGCCGCTAATGCTCATGACGCTATATGTAGCGCTACGCAGCCCCTACGACTGCTAAACGATTACAAACACCGGCCCAACTCATAGTATGTATCCAGCTGAACTGCCAGCCTGGGTGATAAAACCAAGAGAAGTCACTGCCGTGATGTCCCCACCACGTTGTTGCTGATGATGAGCGTGGCCGACCACGTCGACCTCCAGTCTGCGGGAAGTCTTCAGGAAATATTCCGTGGAGAGAAGCGAGACCAGTTCGAAGAGTTGCGCATGAGGCCGCACATAAATAGCACAAAATAACTTTCTAAGTGAGTTTGCTCCCGTTTACTGGCCATCCAGATCCACTCATGGCGACGGAAGGAGGGGTGAACGGTGCTTGGCACTCTGGAAGTGTCCCTGGAAGTGCCTCTTGCGTATATGATTTGGTAGCTAGAACGCTGCAGTTTCCGCTGCACTGCCGTAGGACCTGACGGAATCGCTGGCGAACTGTTCGCATCTAAGGCCGGTGCATAAGTGATCTGAGAACTTACTGATTTCCGGCCTGGAGTAAATTTTGGTGGAGTTTCATAATGAGTAGTTCTGTGTATGCATCTTTGCAACGTAGGACGCACGCGGTTATACATCATAGCCCATCCTGTGCTTCTGAAGTGGCCCCCTGCACATCATGAGTCCCTCTTGGATGATAACACCAAGGCGATGCACGACTGATGTCTGAGAAATCGTCTCGCATGCTTCTGACGCCGTAACTTAATCTGGAGTGTCCCTCGTTGAATGCATTTGATACATTCTGTTCAATGTCTCAGTCATTGACTTTACTGGCACCCAATTATCCAGATGTGTGTTTATCATCACTTCCTGGTGTTATGTGCTCATTTGTTAACCAGGCTGTGTTTCAAAGTAAGCAAATCTGAAGGGGAATTTGCGGCGGACATTCTACGGACAGTGTTTTGACACAGAAACTAGAAAACAAGTCGAAACATGTGTTGCAACGTAATCACTATTATATACCAAGCTTTTACGCATACACCTGTCACTCAAACAGGAAGAAAGCAATCCATATTTAGCCAACAAAAGGCGAGAGGATATGGCATAATCACTAGTGATAATCTGTAAAATGGCATCCCTTATCTGGCAGGCAGGCTTTGAGATTGTATGGATGATTGCAGTCAAGATTAGTTTGTATAAGCTGACCGGTAATTCCCGGTGGTTGGGGGAGACCGGGTCGAGTTGATACAAATTTGGCGAAACTCATCACTTTGGAAGGATAGCGAGAAAATAGCCACACCTACGTCAAGCCGATACCTTTTGGCATCACCCCCAAAAATATTTGTTTCGTGGCATCCTCTGGGCTTTCCACCATAGAGCCAAACATCACGCAACTACCGGTTTATCAAATCACCTCGCTACAGGGGTAAGTTGTTATTGACGATGGGGTAAGTTGATAGAATACAAGACAAGTAAAATATATTACCCATAGGTGAGATTACTTTACATCATCTGAATGGTCCATGCTTAACCTTTCCAGTAAATATGCTGTTTTGGGTCCTGGCTAACCATAACTCATGGTTTATGTCATTTATGGAATCCGCAAAAGTTCATTCCGTAGCTGCACCTATTCCTTTGTTAGGTTTTTTCCGTCAGGTGATACTTTCTGTATAAATATTAAATAAGGTTATCTTTCGTCCCAAAAATGCAACACATCGTCAACATTACTCATTCGCGGATCGAAAGGACTTGCGCTCGTTCCTGCCGCAAGAGGGCGTCAATAGCTGAAAGTGTGACACCCGTGGCAACCGGCTCCACACTTTTGGAGAAAATGGTGTTGTATCAACCATCCCGTGTATCATATATCCCCGGTCTCCATAATCTATGTTTGGTTTCAGCAGCATCGCTAGTAAGAAGCTATTGAACATTATTACATGACGATTACTCACCCGCGCTATCAACACGTTTTGCAACGCAACAGTTATAAGCGAAGACCTAGCCATACAGGATCTGCACACACACTCACAAGGCTTGGTAGTGTTTCCAGGTAACTGAGGGGACTCGCGCACGGCAGTGCCACGTCGTGTCCATAGATGGCGCTAGGTGTACCTTGTATCTGAGACCCGCGTCCCATTGTGCCTAGGATTGTCGCAGCTCACTGACAAGAAATCAAGCCCAGTACCCAACTCACCTACCCATGTTCCGACATGCGCCCATCCAGGTAACATACATGCTGCGGCAGACTATATTCCCCACAGCTTATAACCCTGGATGGTAATACCAGACATCATTGCCTGCCACCTCGTGGCGGCGGGCGGCATGTGCTCGTCTCTGTCGCCACCACCCAGGTCACCACACCTGGCAAACATGCCCCTCTATTAACGTTTCTCAGCCGTGCCCGCAGGAATATACGGCTGAAGGGAAGGAGTCAAGACCACCGCACGCCAAAGTAACGCTACAAGTAACCGAACAGGTTGGAAGGCAATCGGAGGTACGGTTACGCTAAATAATGTTCTCCATTACTCTATATTTGTTGGCTCTTTCTTGCTGGATCTGACTTTAAGGAGCGCGACAACCTACAGCGAATTTGCACTGTATGTCCGACGTCTAATGCTCAGGCGTGTAGCACGCAGGTGACTGATGACAGTGGGACAACCTGCCGCGTGACAGACGTGACGGACAACCTGCCACGTGACAGACGTTACGGGCAATCTGCCGCGTGACAGACGTGACGGACAACCTGCCGCGTGACAGACGGCGAGTTTGTGCCAGCTGAGTACCTGTTCGGTAATATTCGCGTCAGCTGATGATGGAGTCGGTCTTCCTCGGTTACATTTCGCTGAGTGAGTGGGTAGCGGCACTGAGCGGATCTCCCGTTGAGATTCAATTTGCGGCGCGCATCGAGTGAGGGTGTTATGGCCCTAATTAACTTGAGGAGATAATGAACGGTTAGCTCGGAGCTGGATTTATCTGCCAGATGCCATTTGGCCTGATGCGCCAAGTCTTCCGATATACGATGTGGCAGACGAAGTTGCCCCTCTCGACAGACTCATGACCTCATCTGACCCTAGCAAACGTAATTGTCACTCTCGACGGACTAATGACGTAATATGCCCCCAACAGACGGAGTTGTCCCTCTCGGCAGCCTGACGACTTCATCTGACCCCAGTAGACGGAGTTGTACTGTATTACACTGGGTTCCATAGTGGCACCCAATGGTATTTTGCTGTTATGCAACAGTGTCACACTGATACTGACATGTATCTATCAAATACAAAATGAATACACGACGAAGTACAATGATTTAACAAGGAAGGATTTGGAAGGAAAAAGGTGAAAAGTACAACAGGAAGTAGGCTATAAAATGGAGAATGTAAATGTAAATACCTACTGTGTAGCCTACGATAAAACATGCAAGAATGTCCACTTAAAATTAGTCAGAAACTCAGGACCGAACTAGGAGAGCTGCCTTTACGAGTTTCCAAAAAAGCACGCTCAGGGAATATACTCTTGTGCTGCCTCTGGGTGGCATTGTCAGATTTTCAGCTGTAGTCTAGATGCACTCCACTTTGTTCGCTTCGATGCATGGATTCTGTATGTTGCAAAGCACTTGAGTTTGTGTGGGCCTTTCGTTCCGTCCAAGTTATCATGCATCTGGACCTAGTCGTTAAGTGTTATCAGTGAGTTGAAATCAACCTAGACAAGCTGCTTTCTTGCAGAGGAGACGCAGCCTCTTCGGCACTTATCGTTGACGACTCTCACGACACAATTGATCACTTAATTAATACACTTTCGTCGCACCTGTGTTGGTGGAGCCCAAGCCGTTAAGTAGTAGGTAACAGGCATAAACACCAACGACTGAATGATAATATTGATGGTAGCTTTTTTGTAAGCTTTCACTCAGCTTGCTGAGTGAAAGGAGACTGCTGCAGCCGAGTTGCATAACTGGGCTAGTTTGGTCCGTCGTGCCAAGTGATTTGTCGAGGCAACTTTTTATATTTGCATTCTGTGACTTTGCCGGAATTTACATTAGTGAATATTGACACTGAAATGCTTGGCCGTTTTATTGTTGCCGGTGTGCCAAATAATACGAGCTCTGTTGTTGTGTGGGGAAGGAGTAGATTAGCTTTCAGCCAGTTTGAGGTCAGCCAGGCGGCTAGATTAGAGAGGTTACCCTCCGTGTTCCTGCGCAACTATCTGTGTCCGTCCGGCGTCGGTGGTGTAGTTTGAATAACTTGGATGTCGTTGGCCTAAGAAATCATGGATGATTATATAGAAAAACAACAGGAAATATTAATAGCGTACAAATTAAATGCAATTGGTCCCAAGTTACTACGCTGAATTAGTCCAAGTGGAGCAAAAACTCTCGTACAGAAAATGTGCGCCGATAAGAATAGTCCCGGAGCCAGTGGGTCGATATGCCTTATCATTGCAGCGTTCCAAATGGTAAGTCGCGGTTCGCGCAGTCAAACGCTTTAACACACGCCCCGGAGGGCCTCTGAAAATTACGCGCAGTGGAGGGGGGCGGATACCGCCCCCTTAAGATCTCGGCTCCTATTATGGCTAGAGCAACGATATTCACATGGTGGATGGGCACGATAGTGAATTCTATTGTGTGCAAATTTCATGACATTAGGTCAATATCTTCAAGGTCAAATGAAGTCAAAATCACAAAGTTTTCTGGTTTTGCGTGGCTTGGCTCGTCATTGTTATGGATCGCTGTTATTGTGTTTTAATGCTTCAAAATTCAGATTAATGATCTTTGGACATTACTAATGATGCAATACAGATGCCAGATCCGCCATTTGACCTCAGGTCAGCTATATAGGGGCACTTTATTTGGTCATTTCCTGCTCTAGTTACCGAAACTGGGCTGCCAACCCTTGATGCGCCCTAAAACCCAAATAACTAACTAACGGGCTGCCAACTCGACTGCTCCGTTGGGCGGCTCGGCACAATCGGCTTCGCAAAGAAAGGAGTGAAATATATGAATAAAGTATGGAAACGCTTAGGCACACAATGACAAATAGTGGATTTCGGGATGCGTGGGGAGTAACATGTAAAGTGATATCAATTGCATGACAGTCATTTGCATTTATGACAACATTCCAGTTGACCAAGTTTTGTTCCATTAACCTGTCATGAACTTGACCTGACTTGACCTCGGCGACCTAACATGACTTGTAAATGGCATAGCATAACAATATGCATCAAACAAGTCGCTAGTGTTGTCAAGAACACTTCTCTTTTGCCAATATACGGGAAGCGCACCATCGCCGATTTTTGTGTTCTGGCGCTGCGAATTGTTTTTACTTTAACGACCCCTATCTTGAAAAATTTTCGGCCGATTTTCATTTTTCTTCATTTAAGCCGTGCACCTGTCATTTCTAAGCAGGCTGCAAAAACGTGTCGTATATCCGCCGGTAAAATATGGAATTATGTACGAAAACATCGGAGGGGTGGGCGGATTTCGCCATCCACCTCCAGGGAGCACTTTATGAGAGATCACGCGGCGTAACACAGATCACAGAACAGCGGTGCACTTAGTGGAGTGGCTGGCACTGTGCGCATACTGGGTCGGCGCTAAGCTACAGTTACCAGTCAGGAAAAGAGTGAGCTATATGCTCACAGTGTTCTCAGCTACGGTGGCAATTACGCAAAAACACGAATTGGTCTGAAATTTATGGGTTCCTTTCTGTCGTCTGACCTGTGGTTTTGTGCAGCTGTCGACTGTAGAGGAGGACAGATTGTCAGATGTCAAACACGTGTTAACAAGTAAATTAAAGTCAAGGCTCAGAAGACCAATTTGATCCATTTAATGGCAGACATACCACTTAGAAATAGAAGTATGCGAATTAAATTGGATGGCACACTAACCATCGTGGTCCGTCTCATCACCATAAGAAATAATCATTGATGCCGCTGGAGGAAGAGGTTGTGCAAATGATCTTTATGGTCCGGCACGCCTCTAAAAATCACTCCCCCTCCACCCCCCCCCCCGCTGGATGAGCGATGTCAAGAGGCAGGTCATGTGGCTCAGCGATTGCATGCACTCGACTGATGACGGTGGCGCAATGGCAGAACATGCGTAGACCTGCCGCAACTCAGCTCTCATGACGACCTGCCGGGTCAGAGCTGTATTGAGTCCAGTTGCGGTCGAAGTGAAAATGCGTGCCTGCAAGTGCGTTGCAGGAGCTCGCCAGTTCTGCCAGTTCTGGAAGTGCAGGCCCGTGCAAATGGTGCTGGTGGCCAAGTGCAAGTGCGTGCAGTTGGTGCTGGTGAGTACACCCGACCACCGTGATGGATCAGCATTCTAAGCATTGTTACGTGCCGGATGTTCGGCAAAGTTTCGGCTGTCCGGGTTCGGTTTACAAATATTGCCCCATAAGCGAATTCAAAGCCAATTGGCTTTCGTCAAAATTGACTGTCCTGTCAAAATTTGGCTATTCTACCGACTTTTGTGCACATGAATACGTTCGCAAACCTCAAACTGAGCCGAAACCAGCTCGATCGGCCTCGGACAAGAGTAAGAGAGAAAGAAAGAGAGAGAGAGAGGGGCAAGAGACACTGTCATAAATTCCTATCTGAACAAAAACACAAGTAATCCAACTGGAATGCGATGATCAGAATGGGTGGACACTTTGATCGAACACGTGGAACGGCGATTGTCGCACCGTGTCTGTGGTCAAGTTTTGTTGGATGGAAACGTTGTTGCGAGAGGCACCTCGAATTAAGATCATTTTGGTCTTTTGTGCCAATCGCAAAATTGTTCATGCTATGTGTGCTATGATGTGCTAAATAAATAAACAAACAAACAAACGTCTGGCCGACGCCACACCGCGATGCTATCCAGATTCAGTATGCAGCCTGACGGGGAAGAATGGCAAAGCGAACATCATTTTCCGACCAACTTGGCAACTATCCCCCACACATTGTAATGAAAGCTGAGGAAAATGTCAAGCAGTAAAAGAAAAACGTGCCCTGGAGACGCTCGTAAGTAAAATGAACTCTCCAAATCATCTAACACTTCCCAGTCGCCCATAGTTGCACATGTAGCACTATCGTTCCTGAATACCACCAATCCAATTCGTGTGCGTATCACATAGCGACTCAGCTTATGGCGACTAACAAAGCAGCGACTGTAACATAGCGACCCATGCACGGGAATCTTGAAGCCTTAGGCACACTTCATCTTGGGGATCGGTAAAAAAACATTCCCGGCTGAGTGAGAACGACTAGTATGGACAGTGCAATGCAGGTTGGATGCCGATTTCATGAGCAAAGCTACTTTTAGGTGCCTTGATAAATGACTTGCAAGACTTTTCTGGAATTTCCGTGCATGCTACCCTAAAATATTTGGTTTAAACTGGGGTGAAAATTGGGCTGATTTTTCTTTCTGTTTTCTTCGGTGTGTTATCTAAGTACTGATCTATGTTATTTCTATGAACTACATAGGGAATATGAATTTGCAATACATCTTAAAGACAAATATTGGGAACAAGAACAATCCAATGATGCTACATTGTTTTCGCAAGTTACGCTCCAATCGATTGCTTTTCTTAGTTTTATATTGACCGATGCGCATCGCTTCATTCGTGTCGTAATATCCCTTCCACATCCAGTTTGGACTAATTGTACTTCTTGCAGAATGTGTTCTCTTTGAATATGCGGGACACATTTTGTGTCATTGTACGGTGTTTCGTGTGCAGGGATGTATGAAGTACTGCGGAGTGTTGGGCCAAGCAGCTGGTGATTTGTTCTTGGCAAGCCAGCTGAAATTATGTCTAGGACCCTCCTCACATCATTATAGATGCTGCAAATGTCTGTTTCTTTGCAGTCTTCGTATGTATGCATCAGCAAAATAGTTCGTATCGTTTCTAGAACATGTGAACAATCTTGGACATCATCTAGTTCGGTAAAAGCGTCGATAGCTTCATTTGCGGGAATAAAAGCCAGAGCCAGGATTAGTCGTGCATATCTTCTGTCATTGGCATGAGTGCTGGATGTATTTCTGCCGTAATGAGGCCAGCTATCTTGAAGCAGGCTGAACGAAGTGAAAAACCGAATACCTTGATCTTAGGAAAGTCGCGGAGGAATGCATTTTTTAAAGGTTATCTTGAAGTCAACTTGATAGAATGCAGAATGAAGAAGTGGTTGTATGATCAAAAGTGCTCTAATCATCGAATGGTATCCGTCTTCCTTTTGATCTGGATGCAGAGTATATACACATGGAATAAGGCCACCACGATTGCCTGGACGGTGCATGATGCATGAAAAGAGAAGCAGGGGAGATCTTAACCCGCGCACGTCCCGGGGAGGCAGATACTTGCCCCCCCCTCCTCCCGAAGCAGGGAAGATCTTAACCCGCGCACGTCCCGGGGAGGCAGATATCTGCCCCCGCCCCCCCCCCCCCCTCCTGAAGCAGGTAAGATCTTAACCCGCGCACGTCCAGGGGAGGCAGATATCTGCCCTCCCCCCCTCCTGAAGCAGGGGGGATCTTAACCCGCGCACGTCCCGGGGAGGCAGATGCTTGCCCCCTCCCCCCCCCTCCGGTTTTCCCTCATTTGCCGCCACACTAATAGGGTTAGCAAGGCAAAACCTCGCATAGCTGTTCATTGGTCTTTTTCGCATATCCTCATACATTTTAATCCTGCGTCATCTCAGGTCAGGTCACCAGGTCAGGCGAAGTGACCCAACTACACTCGGAGTTCTAGGTGGCATAACATCCACAATAATTGGGCGATTGATTTCAAACTTATAGCATGTCATGATCTCATCAGTGACCATAATATGTATATCGGTTTTTTCCATAGCATTGACCTTAGGTCAGGTCACTGCCATGGCTTCCCCATTACGGTAAAATATACAAATGTTTCCTAGTTACATATTTGCGCTCGGAATGATCTCACAACGGTTGTGGCATGTACATGGAAGCTATGCTCAATGTTACCGATTACATTTTTGCTCAGTGACCTCGCAAAGGTCTCTGAGGTCACCTGAGATCATTACACATTTATGCGCATTACATCGCACTGCATTGAGCTAGAAGGCTTAAATTACCGTCATTGTGCGTGTATCGTCATGACGTGGCGATTAATACCTAACATGACCTCCCTAGGCTTTGACCTGAGGTCATGAATTCATGACCTTGACCTGATTTTTGGTTGACCTTACCTTAAATTACACCGCCTATTGTCGGTAGCGCATTTCAAGGACTGTCGAATAGCGTTCGTCATTTATTTCTATCTGTTACAGGTCCTGAGATATGTGTAAAAATCTGAATCCCACCTGATAACGTCGAATTTGAACTATGATGGCCCAGTGACCTGAATGTTGACCTAAGCGAAAAATTACCGAAACACTTTCGATAGAGCCCGTCACCAGCTATCCAACGCCGTTTTCCGTTTGTCGCTAGCTAGTTCCAGAGATCTTAGGGGCAGACATCTGCCCCCCCTCCCCCCGACATGCGAAGTTGGCGCGGACCGCCGGATGTGCGAGTGTTAAAACTACCGCTGACTAACGTCGGCCGAGGAAAGGACATGTCCCCTTTCGCCAATACTAAGGAGCAATGTTCCCCCGCACCCCCCTCCTGTGGCGGAAGCCCTGAAATCTGAAACTTTGGGATCTAAATTTGAATAATAATGAACACACCCAGAATTGCTTATGACAGCCGTGGTGTAATTTCGAGATACTGCACACATTAACTTCGGCTATGTCATTCTAGAATGGCGGAGAGTCTATAGAGTCGGTCGCAATAAGCGCAAGGTCGTTACGTTTTGCGGATCAGCCTTCCACCCAGTCGCTTGTGTTCTCGCTCACGAGCGGACCACTATTTAGTAGTCGCTATTTTGTTGGTCGACATTTGCTGCGGAGCTGTGTAACACCCTTGCACCATCTATCGCACCGCACTATAATTTTAGTACTAGTCTTCCGAGCAGGGCAGTACAGCATGGTGTCTCGTTTGTTCAAATAATGATGCCAAATAGAACAAATTATGTTTCCCTGCTCGGAAATTTCCATCAGCCTCTCGATGCGTCACACAATAACCAAGAATACCGCCACGTGAGATGCCTTCTGCACATACTACAGTCGAACTTAGGGTCCGAAAATGTGTGAAGAGGATCTCTTACTAACCCCAATGAGTAGGACGGTATCGACCCTGCCATAGTTCTCTACCTCGCCAACCATAATTGACATGCACGCCATCTGAAACAGAACAACCGTAAGATGGTGCAGTAAAGGAAACAATACAGGTATTGCACCACATATATATATGCGTGTGAAATCATCTCGGTGTCGAGTGCCACCCACATCGATCGTAGAATGCAACTTTTCCGAAATCAAATTCACTTTGGCAATGAACCTTCTACACTGGTTCTTTTTCACTCTGAACGCGCCTCTGCGGTAAGCCTAAGAACCGTAAGCCCTCACCCAAGTCGTGTAACTTTTCAACACCGGCTGCAAAGTTTCGTAAGAAACGTTCCGACGCTCTAAACTATTTCGTATCATGTAAGGCAGAAGCCATACATGATACGACGTGACAAATCTGACGAGCATTGTCCCAACATAGCTCCCAAAACTCCCTCCTTCCGGTCGAAATAGAGAACGAAAATATTGATCCATATGTAGCGACGAAGGTTAGGAAAAGCTACCAAAGTCCAGAATAACGGATTGAAAGGTTCTCTGGCTTCAGAGGGTAGGGTACACAGGTAGCGGAGGTCACCTTTTCCTCTCTCCCGTAATATAATTCAATTGGGTGCGAAATCGTGACGGTTGACATTTAGTTTTCACATGATTCAGGTTGGCTTATTCAATGCCATTGTTTGGTTAGATGCTGAGAGTGCTTCCGAAAACATTTGGTTTTTATTGGTCTTTGAAGCTATTCCGGCATTAAAGACAAATATTATACAAATTATTGCTGTATACATTATCCACAAAAATATACTTCTTACTGGTAAAAGCGGTCGGGTGTAATAGGAATAAATATATCCATGTTAGTTTGCTTCACTAAGCAACACGTTTTGAACATTTTGCATTTTTGATGGAAGCAGTTCACCATTTGCTCACCCCATACTTCAACACGTGTATGCTTGATCGAGGATGTTATGTGAACCTGGTATTTTTTCCATGTTTGCACTAAATTCCCCCCCTCCCCATCCAACACAAACATACGTTTGTCCTACTACTACCTCTTGGTTATAAGAAGCTACCCTAAAGTACATATATTGAGTAATTAAGTTGTTCTAAGCCTGTCATGAACTATTCATGCAGACGTCTTTAGATACTGCAGTGAGCGTGTGGACTAACGCAGATAGATAGAAAACACTGAGAACTGGGCACAGATAGAGCGTGTAGAAGAAAATTTGGGGAAAAGAAAACATCGTGAAACTGCTAGACGATAATTTACTCATTTCGATCAAACCGCTCGAAGTGCAGCATTGATGGAAAGTAAATAGTTTCGCACCTTCTGAATGCAAGTATAGTTAAACAGGATATTTAATACACCGCTTTATTGTTTTGCAATAACATGGCTGGGAGCAAATCATGACGAGATACCTCCCTGGCTCGAGAGTGGTGACGATTGCATTGCATTTACTAATCTTGAACGTTGTTAGTGACAAAGCGTAGAGCCAAGTAAGACATTATTCGAGCTGTGTCATTCACGGCTACCAAAGCGCAACGGGCTAGGGTAAATGGTCATGCCAGAGCCACGTCCAGCGTCATGAAATTGGCAGCAGCAACTACGATCGCCGGCCGCCAACCACCCGACTCTCATCACTGGCTGCCAAGCACCCGACACCAATCGCTGGCTACCGAGCACCCGACACCAATCGCTGGCTACCGAGCACCCGACACTCATCACTGGCTGCCAAGCACCCGACACCAATCGCTGGCTACCGAGCACCCGACACCAATCGCTGGCTGCCAAGCACCCGACACTCATCACTGGCTGCCAAGCACCCGACACCAATCGCTGGCTACCGAGCACCCGACACCAATCGCTGGCTACCGAGCACCCGACACCAATCGCTGGCTACCAACCACCCGACACTCATCACTGGCTGCCAAGCACCCGACACTCATCACTGGCTGCCAAGCACCCGACACTCATCACTGGCTGCCAAGCACCCGACACCAATCGCTGGCTGCCAAGCACCCGACACTCATCGCTGGCTGCCAAGCACCCGACACCAATCGCTGGCTACCGAGCACCCGACACCAATCGCTGGCTACCGAACACCCGACTCTCATCGCTGGCTACCAAGCACCCGACACTCATCACTGGCTGCCAAGCACCCGACACCCATCGCTGGCTACCGAACACCCGACACCAATCGCTGGCTACCGAACACCCGACTCTCATCGCTGGCTACCGAGCACCCGACACCAATCGATGGCTACCAAGCACCCGACACCAATCGATGGCTACCGAGTACCTGACACTAATCGCTGGCTACCGAACACCCGACTCTCATCGCTGGCTACCGGGCACCAGATTCTGATCGCCAGCTGCCAAGCACCCGACACCAATCGCCGTCTGCTAAGCACCCGATGCCGATCGAGTTAGCTGTTGCAGCGGGGCACGTAACCTAGCCGGTAAAAATAGAGGCAAAGTGGGGCAGGCGGCGCCGCCACGATGGTATCGGCCGCGAGTAACGAGCGGCAATCGGTGTCTGCCGGTGTCCGGACGCCCGGGGAGGGGGCGGGACCTGGCGGGAAGGTTCGAGTCGTCGTCTGGCGGTGATGGGACGTCGTTTGGCGGTGTTGGGACGTCGACTGGTGGTGTTGGGAAGTCGACTGGTGGTGTTGAGACGTCGACTGGCGATGTTGGGACGTCGACTGGTGGTGTCGGGACGTCGACTGGTGGTGTTGGGACGTCGACCGGTGGTGTCGGGACGTCGACTGGTGGTGTCGGGACGTCGACTGGTGGTGTTGGGACGTCGACTGGTGGTGTCGGGACGTCGACTGGTGGTGTTGGGACGTCGACTGGTGGTGTCGGGACGTCGACTGGTGGTGTCGGGACGTCGACTGGTGGTGTCGGGACGTCGACTGGTGGTGTCGGGACGTCGACTGGTGGTGTCGGGACGTCGACTGGTGGTGTCGGGACGTCGACTGGTGGTGTCGGGACGTCGACTGGTGGTGTCGGGAGTCGACTGGTGGTGGGGATGTCGAGGTGGTGTCGGGACGTCGACTGGTGGTGTCGGGACGTCGACTGGTGGTGTTGGGATGTCGACTGGTGGTGTCGGGACGTCGACTGGTGGTGTCGGGACGTCGACTGGCGGTATCGGGGTCCCGACAAGTGGGCCCCGACAGTCAGGGTCGCGACTATCGGGACCCGTCAAGTGTGTTGTGGATGTAGCCCGTACCCAATCCTACCTAGTCACATTACATGCAAGATGCTTATAGGAACTTCAAGATTTCATGGTAAATATATTTCGTCCGGTGAGATGATATACTTGATAACAAAGGACTAGTTCAGTGATCCATGCAATCTTGTGCATGAATATCGTGTAGTTAGGGCATTTGTCTGTCTTCATTTTCTAAAGCACACAAATTGTAATATTATGTTTTTACCAGAAAAGCTCCCATACATGACATAATCAAGCTCCGACCACCGCCTGCCAGCCAGGGCCTACCCGGACCAACACGAGACCAACACGACGTCTGGTGAGGACGATACCATCCGAACACTGCCAGCCAGGGCCTACCCGGACCAACACGAGACCAACACGACGTCCGGTGAGGATGATAATCCCCGACCACTGCCTGCCAGCCAGGGCCTACCTGGACCAACACGAGACCAACACGACGTCTAGTGAGGATGATACCCCCCGACCACTGCCTGCCAGCCAGGGCCTACCCGGACCAACACGAGACCAACACGACGTCTGGTGAGGATGATAATCCCCGACCACTGCCTGCCAGCCAGGGCCTACCCGGACCAACACGAGACCAACACGACGTCTGGTGAGGATGATACCCCCGACCACTGCCAGCCAGGGCCTACCCGGACCAACACGAGACCAACACGACGTCTGGTGAGGACGATACCATCCGAACACTGCTAGCCGCCATCGAATGTACTGCTATCTGCCGGCTGATTAGTAGGGTGGGGCAGCCAGGCCGGGAGGCAATCGCCGGCTTACTGCGAGACGAGATGACATCCGTTTACTCACATACGCCGATGTTAGCAAAAGGTCAGCCGGGTTTATATACCTCCTGGCGCTATTGCTGTGTAGGTGCACCGTCAGATGAAAGGTAGGATCGTAGGCATTAGGTCCACCTTCTATATCCAAGTGCAGCTGAGAACTGGGATTTAGAAGAGTAGCCAAACCGATGGTTTGCGTGGAGCAGCTTATTATGACATGCCGCAGCAGCTGGGTGCATGAATAGACTGGTCTGAAGTTCCTCTTTTCGCGTCCACTCGCCATTAAAAGTGCATTACTAACTCCATCTAACTAACGGCGACTAGATCTGCGCATCAAGTTAGCGATGCTTTCATCTTATCATGATCAGTAGGAGTAACTTGATTTGTGTGCCGTGATTGCCTACTATTTCAAACCAAATCGCCCCCCCCCACCCACCCCACCCCACCCCCACCAACTCCCCTTCCCTCCTCCATCCAACTGACGGATCGCTATGGGCACTCCAAAGCTTCTTGCGACTGACCGGGAGCCGGGACGTATGGACTGTGAAGTGTACACTTTACTGAAGCTTCGGCGGACTTACTATCCACTATCCAGCAGAATGGCACAGCAGCGTACTTGGGAGGGAAATGTCGGAGTGCCGCTGGACAAGCAACAGCGTGACCGGGGACCTTAGATTATGCAAACTGTGGAAAAGTTGTCCACCAGACGGGACAAACGAGTCGTGGTGGGTGATTGGGTGATTAATTGCCAGCCGCCGTGACGTCATCAATTGAGGCGGCATCCAATGGTGATCCGATGATGTAGTGTCTTAATATGCTACACTATCTGTGCTGTCTCATACAATTCGTCGTCGGTGTGAGCAGATGATTCTTGAAAACATCGAGCTACTGTGACAGAACAACAATTACAGTCAAGTTCCGAACTACTCATCGCTCCGACTATACTATGTCGTTTGCCACGCTTTGGGCGCACAGGTCACGTGGCATGCAGTCATGCAACGCAATCGTCGCCTGGCTGGCCGCCCCTTTAAATACAACTAATGAGCAATCTTCAAGGACAACATTGTGGTTAATACTGCTAACACTAAACAAAGTTAGATGTAAAAATGCGGGGACGAAATTAGGACTTGAAATCCTGCAGCAAAAAATGGTTAAGGTTTCAAAAGGTTCATGGCAGACCGAGTCATTTTGATGAACATCATGCGTGCGTTGTATGCACACATACACACACATACACACACACACACACACACACACACACACACACACACACACACTTGTGTATATATATATATATATATATATATATATATATATATATATATATATATATATATATATATATATATATATATATATATATACGTGTATATATATGTATGTATGTATGTATGTATGTATATGCACGTTTGCAACAACATAAGTGTGTGCAGTTTTCACCTCCAGTACTTTTTCAAACGTTCTCTATTTTGAATTCCAGACTAACCACTGATTTTCTGAAATCAAACTAGAAACACAAGAGCGAAATTAACCCATCCCGTCTCGGGGGTCTTCAACCGCCCCCCCCCCCCCTCAGGTTTTTCGCGGATAAAGGACGAGCGGCGCGCCGCAACGCGCCCAAATTTGGCATACCTTTTCCCACATCAATTTGATATGCTGATTCAAATTTTTTAGGTCAGGTCATCTACGGTCAACGAGTTAGTCAAGTTCAAGTGAGGTCACCTCCAAAAACGTTCAACCAGTTGTCACGCTTTAACGGATACAGTATTTTGATGAATCTGTCAGCGTTTGCTTATCTTTACGGATGCAACAAAACGTACGAGTTTAATTTTTATTTCTTTTCGTTTTTGACTACATATAAATTTTGCGTATTCGCCATATTGCAGTTCAAACACAGGATTCTGGCTAAAGTAAGGATTTTGTATTAGGGAAAGTTGACTTCCAACAACATTTCTCGGTCTGCTCTACCCATTGGAGAAGGAAACTTAAAGAAAACTTGAAAATTCAAAGTTTTGCAATTTCAAAAAAATACAAAACTTTATTTTGGGGGGCCCAAAAAATATGGCCCCGGTCGATTTGGCTGTCCTTTTCTCATTCGAAATAAATTTTTTTTTTTTTTCTCATATATCCCCGAAAATGAACACCCCAGAGTACAAAACATAATGCAAGTCGTGAAAAGTCAAAAACTACCCCCCCCCCTGGTGAGGTCACTTTCGGAAAAAAAATGTTTGGGGGGGGTGGAACCGGACCCTACTCGTCGAGCACTTACCGATGACACCTTTTTCGTTTTCGTGCGATGCTTAGTTTGGATTTTAGAGGGGGGTCTTCAACCGCCCCCCCCCCCTGAGACGGGGTGGGAGGATTTGACAGGAAACACTGCGCGGGTTAATGCTTATGAACCGTGCATCGGATTTCCGTGCAGCACCTGGCCAAACTCGTCATTCTATCACGTCGTTTGACAAATGCAACGAAAGACTTTTGTTGTTGTCAGCTAACTCCGAGCCGTCCCTTATAACACTCGAAATTAGGTAGCATTTTTGGCAAAATGTACGAAATGGAGGCTAGGAACACCGACGAGATGCAGAGCTCTGCCTTAAGCAGATTGAAAATGAACCATGCAGACGCTCGGGACGAATTGCGTCAGCAGACAGAACCCATCATGCCAGCTGTCAAACCGCCAGCTTATGAAATGGAATATTGATGACTTCCGTTGTGACCCACTCAAGTGAGTTCACTGTATGTTATCTCCACTGCCTTAGTGTGGAGCTGGACTGCTGTGCGGCCGAAAGGCATCACGGGCGCACCTTTCGGACACTAGACGTCCGGCTCCACCGCACCGCAGCTCCAGCTGCCAGCTGCAGTCTATCGCCGGCGCGGCGCACCGAGCGCATGGATCCGTCGCCACGCATAACCACATCGGAAATGGTCATCGCCGGCGTCCGTCAGCGTCGCAGCGGGCGCCATCGACTGGGCGTGTCGGCCGGCGATGGCGATGGCGATGGCGATGGCGGTGGCGGAAGGCGCCGCCACTGTGCAGCTGCCGTTTTATCGGCGGCTAATTGGACGGTGAGCCGGCGGCACGCCGTGCGGCCCGACTAAGTGGCCGCTCGGCAGGCACGACGGCTCCATTACGCGCGCCGCACCGACCCTGATAAGTGCAAAAATCAGCCGGCCAAACGGCACGCTCGCCGTGCGAAATGTCAACGTCCTCGTCGTCCGGCCCGCCGGCCGGCCGCCGTTTTTGTCCGGCGGTGGACATACGGCGAAGCGGCGGCAATCGTGTCGCGTCGTCGACGCCGGCGCGCGTGCTCCGGTCGGTGATTTCCGTGTCGGCCGGTCGCACATAAAGCGACGATTAATGACAACAGTCGGGTAATGACCACGAGCATGAATCAGTCACGTAACCGGCTAGAATTTATCGCGCCGCCAGTGGCGTAGGCCAGTTGCGAGTTTCGCGTTGGTACACTGTGCAGCCGAATACAATGGCACGCTCTTGTACGGTTGTTCGAGCAGAAGCATAGCGCACCATCTGGCTAAATGCATCACTAGGCAGGTAGTCCGCACTACTTCGCGCGCTAGACGACTCTCGCACCGCAAGATGCCTGTCACATGGGCTGGGTGTGATCAGCAGGACCAGGTCTTCAGCAGGTCAGCTGCAGGTCTTCAGCAGGTCAGCAGCAGGTCTTCAGCAGGTCAGCAGCAGGTATTCAGCAGGTCAGCAGCAGGTCTTCAGGAGTTCAGCAGCAGGTCTTCAGCAGGTCAGCAGCAGGTCTTCAGCGGGTCAGCAGCAGGTCTTCAGCAGGTCAGCAGCTGGTCTTCAGCAGGTCAGCAGCAGGTCTTCAGCAGGTCATCAGCAGGTCTTCAGCAGGTCAGCAGCAGGTCCCTCCGTCCGTTCGTAAATTGCAAATGGTGTTCAACGCTTTCGGATGTTCTCCAATGCACGTCTTCCAATAAAATAATGTGACATTGAGCTTGATCACGTGCAGCAAGTCGAACACGACTGCATGGAGACAGTCAGGAATTGCCGAATCAAGTAACCAAAATGAACCACAGACAGCGCGCGCACACAGCACGCATGATGGTATGCACCACCGAAATACTAAAACTGGGACACGATCAGTCAATATACACCACACCACAAACAAACCAAGACACTCTTACGCGTATGGCACAAAACATTTACTCATTCTTACCTCATAGAAAAACAACCACGTCTCTGCGCCACTTGCAACAGAACACACAGAACACAGTCCATCCCACACCAATATACTATAGCAAGTACATCCGACACGGACAGCCACTCATCACATTCTGCAACAAAACCACGTCAACTTCAATATCAAAACACCCCTCGACGACCCACTAAGAACTACATGAGCACATCTTCCACTTTCTGTTCTCCACTAGAAGAATTCCAAAATATGAAAAGAAGAAATACGAGGGAACGTTAAACAAGGAGACAAAGACTTAAACGCTCATCAGAGATCTTAAAAAAGAAGGGCAAAGCTATTACATTGGTTGAATAACCAACGTCTTTTCTCAAAGAAATATATGCACTGATGACCTGGAGGACCTGGATAGAGCAACACGAAGTGCTATATATATTGAATGTTGTGTGCAAACTTAACAAGCACCGTCTATGGGAGGGATCTTTCTCCGCACCCCGCTATGGTTTTCGGCATACAGTGAAAAAACCGCACGCAGCAGCACGCTGAACTTTCGCATACCTTTTCCTACATCAATTTGCTATGTTGTGTGAACATTTTGACGTCAGGTCATACACGGTCAAAGTCAAATGAGGCCACCTTCAAAAACGTGTAGCAAGTCGTCACGCTTCAACGGGTAAAGAGATCTGAAAGAGTAAAGAGATGTTCTTATGCTTGCATATTCGGTCTAAAATCGAAGTCTCTGACTAAAGTAAGCACTTTTTATGAGATGAAATTTAATTAAAGCCGCTTTGCTTGGTGTGCATTACCTACTAGAAAAGGAAAATGTCAAAACGTCATAAATTAAACATTTTGCAAATTAAAAATAATTTAACATTGGGTGGGCCTTTTTGGGGTCATGGTCCATTTCGCCTTCCTTTTCTGATTATACAAAAAGAGTTTTGTTTTCAACGTTCCCCAATGTGATCTCCCTAGAGCTTAACATGCATCGCATATATATATATATATATATATATATATATATATATATATATATATATATATATATATATATATATATATATATATGTGTGTCTGTGTGTGTGTGTGTGTGTGTGTGTGTGTGTGTGTGTGTATACAGTGTTTCGGAGTGTGCGCTTCGATCCCCTGTTAAGCTGTCACACCTCTTCTTCAATCACTGACGCGTTATCCGTGAGTGCGGATTGGATTTGCCTGGCCAGTCCCCCTCTCAGTTCAGTCCTCCAACCGTTCGGATTGAAATCACAACGGGCGTAACACCACGCGTATGGCCATGCCATTCAGCAAGAAATATCCGGGTTAGCGAGGACCGTCTTACCAGAAACTGCGCTGGTAGGCTATCCTGCCTGTCGCATTACGTGCTGGCATCTACTTTTTGTGCAGTTTTTGTATAGCACCCTTCACAGCACCTTATTTTACACAGTTTTACGTATTAAACACATACTTTCGTTGATTTTTTCTTAATGAAGAGGAAATGGATTTGTAAAATAGTGTTTGAAGAAGACTAAGTGGCACATGCTTGCATCCAACACTGATTCAACATTCAGCGTACAACATTGATATTCAACGTTTGCTCTTTGCCCTTTTATCAAATGACACTTGATACCAACTACTCTAGCTACCTAGGCGCCTACAACTTTGCAACTTTAATTTTGTTGAACCTAAACTCTGAAAAAATGCCGTCACTTATTGACCCTTTCCAAGACCACTGACTCCCTGTAGGGCCAACGGGTCGCGCTCTCGAATGGAAGTGCTCATTACAATATTGTTCAAGCCAGGGTCCTTTAGTTATTCTGGCCTTCTAAGCTTCCTTTCGTCACCCATGAATAAACAACAATCCTCGGACAGTGTAGGTCAAATGGTTTCATTTTCGATACAAGGTATATCATTGCCAGAATACCCAAGCAACTGCTCTGCTGCCTTAGAAGTCTATAAATTAACACCTGGCATGTTGACAACCGTTCCTCATCAAATGGCATGTTGCGACTTCGTGATCTGCAAAGCTGACGCCCTTCGTAGGGCGTCAAGTTGTGAAATCGTTTGTCCATTCCGCCCATGTGTAGTGCATTGCTTAGCTATATTTCGCCATTCTCGACTCGACAGAATCGTTCGGCTGGTAACCTAGCCCCGAGAAAGTCATTACCAATGTATGCGTCTCCGGAGAGGGCTTCTAAGCCGATGGCAGTCGTCAGATGTGAACTTGGTGCGAGTTGAATCTAATCTAGACCAACAACATTAGTCGATGTTCAGCAATTTGGAGGCCATTGGCATCTTCAAAGGTATTTTGAAGTTAGTTCGAATAGGAACCAGAACACTAATGGCACGCCAGCACTTTCTATGTACGCACACATACATACACACAAGCCAAGCCAGAAAGGCAGCAGTCATGCCATTATGATAGTATGAAGAGTTTGCGCATTTTGTCTCCAAGCACTCTTCCTGAACGACAGCTTCTGTGTCACGAACGTACTTGTCGGATTATCAGGATTTACAACCTCTGCTGGCTGCTGAACTCGCTCCGTGAAGATAAGAAGTATGATAAAATCGACAATAAACAAACTGTGTTTCACAAGGAACATCAGTGGTTCGAACAGTTACTAGAAAATGCCAGAGGTAGTTGTCGGAACCCAGAGCCCGGTAGCTGCTCCAGCCGTATGATAAGGCACCTGCGGAAGAGATACAATTCTTGAATGATCACCAACTAGCCAGGCAGACTGTGATGGTGGCAAATTGACGGGAATCACGTAGCTGTAACGCAACCCGCCAGAGCGACCGTGACGCGGCCAGAGGGTCCGTGACGCGGCCCGTCAGAGGGTTCGTGACGCGGCCCGTCAGAGGGTCCGTGACGTGGCCCGTCAGAGGGTCCGTGACGCTGACCGTCAGAGGGTCCGTGACGCTGACCGTCAGAGGGTTCGTGACGCTGACCGTCAGAGGGTCCGTGGTGCTGACCGTCAGAGGGTCCGTGACGCTGACCGTCAGAGGGTCCGTGACGCTGACCGTCAGAGGGTCCGTGACGCTGACCGTCAGAGGGTCCGTGACGTGGCCCGTCAGAGGGTCCGTGACGCTGACCGCCAGAGGGTCCGTGACCCGGCCCGACAGAGGGTCCGTGACGCTGACCGTCAGAGGGTCCGTGACGCTGACCGTCAGAGGGTTCGTGACGCGACCCGTCAGAGGGTCCGTGACGCTGACCGTCAGAGGGTCCGTGACGCTGACCGTCAGAGGGTCCGTGACGTTGACCGTCAGAGGGTCCGTGGCGCGGCCCGTCAGAGGGTCCGTGACGCGACCCGTCAGAGGGTCCGTGACGCTGACCGTCAGAGGGTCCGTGACGCTGACCGTCAGAGGGTCCGTGACCCGGCCCGTCAGAGGGTCCGTGGCGCGGCCCGTCAGAGGGTCCGTGACGCTGACTGTCAGAGGGTCCGTGACGCTGACCGTCAGAGGGTCCGTGACCCGGCCCGTCAGAGGGTCCGTGACGCTGACCGTCAGAGGGTCCGTGACGCGGCCCGTCAGAGGGTCCGTGACCCGGCCCGTCAGAGGGTCCGTGACGCTGACCGTCAGAGGGTCCGTGACGCGGCCCGTCAGAGGGTCCGTGACGCTGACCGTCAGAGGGTCCGTGGCACGGCGTGTCAGAGCCGCAGCAGTCTTCATTGGATCACCCGACATCAAAGCCAACAATCTGGCGATTCTATATGAGCTGCGGGTGCCAGCTTTCATCACTAGACGTCGGATGCGTGACCTTCGGCGGATCGTACAGCGCGGGCGCTGCGGCGTTTTCGGCACTTGGAATTTTGCGGCAGTTACCATCGACAGTGGAATTCAAGTTGGTATTGGACACGTAACGGCGAGCAATAAATCACTTGTCGTGAACCATTAAAAAAAGATTGATAGGCCGAGGTGATTGATATTCACGAACGTCTTCAGCAGGAACCACAGTGGTGAAGCGTCATGATCGCCGGCTTTCGTCGCTTCATTGTGCTGGAAGAAAAGCTGTCTGGTTTGTAATGGTGCAGGGCACCAGCCTGATGAGGCTGGTCCACCCGCCGCAACAAGGTCTACTCGTCAGGTGGAGGGGCATTTAGCTGTGGCTGTGCTCCTCGCCAGGACGGTGCCGCACTCTTCCGGCTCAATGCAGACACAGCGTTATAGGTGGCACGCCCTTACCAGAAGCAGTAAACCTGGCAGCTTCCATTATTGAAGCAATTGGCAAGACGGTATGTCAATTCGGCTAGCCCACCGTAGCTACTTCTGTTCACGGCGACTGACAGACGGCGTGCGAGTGGCGAGTTTAGGTAGCCCCAAGCCATAGCTGTGTACGTTCGAGCTGGCCGGGCCCCCATGTCCGTCGCGTCGCAGTAGCGGGTACGGCGGACCCATCTGTTGAGTCGGCGTCGATGTGCGGATGGCCGGCCGACGCGGCGGTCCCTCGTAACCCCCCAAACGTGGAGCCGCATCTCGGCGGTTGTGAAGCACAACACCAAGTGGTGACGTCAGTAGCCTGCACTGACGATGCTTAATGCTTCTGCTTAATACTTAAGCCTCCTGCAGAGTTGTAGATATACTTAATTTGCAAACTTTCCACGGTTTATTATCGTTCGAGATGTAACCACTTACACACCGTGAAGATGGAATGTAATCAGACAGTGCAGCGGGAACAGCGATAAAGGCTACTTGGTTTAATTGAGAGTGCCTCTCAACCAACAGTTTCATACTTTAGCAAGCGGTTGAAACCTTCTTCACATTGGACGTATTTTATTTACTCAATGATCTTACGGAACCCTCCTCAAGCAAGATAATTGAACCGGATTGACCAGTCTCATACCGCAAGGATTTTCACTCCATGTTCCTTTCGTACTGAGAACCTTGAATTGGTATTATGCCACATTAGTGCTGATGGTATATTTTGCACAGAATATTGTGTACTCTAGCAGAGTAAATAGCAAACATACATGACTTGCATATCAAATTTGACACATTTTCAGGGACGTATACCAAACTATTATGAAAAACGTTGTCAGCAACTCACCATTGCATCCGTATAAAACGTGTCAGCGGCGTGGTGTGAGGGAGAGAAAGTTGACTGGGGGCCCCGTGCTGTTGCTGGAGGAGTGAGCATCACGTCGGTGTGGACAGAGAGCAGAGGTGGCACGACTCGGCAACAGTAGGTAACCAGACTCGCACGTCACCTCTGTCGTCATCAAGAAACTCGGCGCATGTTCCATACGTTTTCATGATTTGCTTTAATTATGTTTCGGTCGAAGATCCGCAAATAACCAAAAAGATGTGTTCAACTTAGAAGTGTGTGCAATTCAGTTGAAACATTTGGATGAGGCCTGACAAAAAGAACAAGTTAGAGCTCTTGATGAAGAAAATTCGACCTCAATGGCTGTAACCGAACACAACATGCATCAAGGTTTCAAAAGGGTGATGGACATGTTGAGCCGGGCCGAGCAGGGTCGGCAGGGTCGGGCAGAATCGGATAGGAGTTACCTACGCCAGCTCTTTCCGTACATACACATCAGCAGACTGGCTGTGCCTGGCCTTCGCTCATGACGAGTGCACTCACAGTGCCTTTCTATATCACACGGACCACCGCCCAGATCACCGCGCACACGCCGCTATCAGCCTAATGTGACCAGTGCTTCGCGACCACGCATCAGAGCTTGCCGCACCTTCGTTGAGCATTAGGAAGCGACCACAGACCGCCTGCTCTAGAGCCAGTGGTTCACTGCTGCCTGAAGTATGCGCGATTTGCGGGGTTCCGCACATTTGTCCACTGCCTCGACGCGCTCCTGAGACGAGGGTCGACGAGTGACGAATATTTTAGCACAGACAGGCGGATGCGCTCGCATTTGGATTACATTTGAAATGCCGCGCGACTGAAGTTTCCGACGTCTTCAGACGGTCGTGTGGTGCGGATCCATTTGCCGCGGCTGCACATCGACGTTCCGAACTTCCCAGGTAATACATAATGTAACCGTGTGAAGCTAACGAATTCGTCGAATTATTTATTCATTATCATTTTTGTATGCTATGCTTTTTTCGTATGCATCACCAATTTTTAAAGGTGAATTAATCTGTTTTTTTCACCTTGAATTAATGATTATATGCGGTATTTAGTTCCTACCAGAATTACTTCTTCTTTAATAATTGGTTAATTTTATGCCTTCTTTCCAGGTGCTTATTGTATAAATTTCTGCAAAAAATAGATTTCAGTTCCACTCACCATATGTTATGCGAACGATATCTATCAATACACTTGCATTATAATGCATTATAATAATGAGAAACATCTAAACTTACGATGTTTCGCTTAATATCGAAAGATGTCAAATAAAATCGTAATCGTATCTGACTTTCCCATTTATTTTTGATGTCGTTCGATTTTGGCGATGTATTCTAAATGTGTAGGTTAGACCAGTAGAGTTCGCTTGAGTTATTCAGTTTTCGAATCTGCCGAATAGATTTCCAGATCTTATGAGGGAGCATGTCCCTTTGCAGATTTATGCATAAAAGAGCCATACCGTAACAGGGCCAAGCCCATGCGTTCCGAATGACCCTCTTAAAAACATACTCTCAAATGGGACGGTTCTCACATACATATAGCTAGGCCACACATAACTCACACCTGATTATCTGTTCCACGGAAGCCGACGCGTCAGGCTTCGTCAGTGGTATGTCAGTTATTTTACCGAGCATGTTCTACTTACGAGACCAATATATACCCTGCAGCATTGCCCCATCTCCAATTGGCTCATCAACAGTGAACTATCGATGAGATTACGGACATCACTCGGAGGCGAGCATTCGATGCTCATCAAGCTCCCTTACGATTCCATCCACGGAACCGAACTGGACAAATACATGTTAAGTCACGCGCAAATCTCCTTCCCCTTTCGCATCACACACATACATTTTGGTTACTTTTGGATGGACTTATAGGAACCCATTAACTTTGCCAAAACGAACGGCTCACTCTTAGACTTTCGCTTGGCGTTTTATCTTTGGGTGTTCCAAGCAGCTTCCTTCGGGTCTTTCCAAGCTTTAGCTTGCACCCACCCACATGCAAAGGTCGAACCCGGGTGACTATCGGTGCCGTCCGACCAGGGTTCCACCTTGTTCCAAGTTGCAGGTGAGCGGCAGAGCCCGTCGTCTTCCCCGATGGCAGCTGCCATGAAGCCAAGGACGAATGCTGCCGCAGCACGCTGCGCGGCCCCGGCCGCCATCGAAATGTTCCACAATAAATATACCCGCCTGACTTGTATGTGAATGAGCACTTGGCAACTTCACGAAGCCGTTGTTTCCGTACGCCGTGTTTTACGTCAGCTTCTCTTGGTGTTCAATCGTTGTGCAATAGCCGGAAGCCAATACACCGCGTAAAGCAATACGACGCTAGTTACCCCTTTAAAAGTGTTGTCGCTGACCTAGCGAGCCGTGTGACTTGGCACTACAGCAGCAGGACTTGTGACCACATATGCACACCCCACACCCCATACTGGTCAGCGACGCACACCAGATACGCTGAGCTAAATAATGGTATTTCTTTCATTTTTGATAGCAATAAAAATAGGCTGACAGTTTCATGGTGATCATGATACGAAGGAGGGCCCGTCATTTAGAGCACAGGCCGTGTCGGAAGTGTGTTTCCAATGCCCAGAAATGTTCCTTTTCCGAGTTGTTTGTTGAAAAGAACGGTTGATGAAGGAAGGATCTGAATGACAGCATTGTTTTCATTTTTACTGTAAGTTTGTTCAGGCGTGTTGTTTTGTTTGGGTAAATTCTGAACAGTTCAGCTTTCGTTACGTGCTAATTGTGTAGTGTACGTTGTAACCATCTATAATTCCTGTTGGGCAAGATAAATTGAAGTGTGTCTAAGTGTATTTGTGAGGCAAAATATCCGCTCAGGTTACCTTTTTGCCTGCCGCCTGAGATGTTGTCGCCGTTTTCTAATTGTGGCACTCCTTGTGCCACGACATCCAATTAGTGTTCGGAGTGTTGCATGGTATTTATGTGGCTATATTTGTGCTCAAGAAGCTTCGTAATGTATCCATGAAATTCTTTTACTTTGAACCCGCTGTTCAGTTCAGTCGTTTCGCTTCTTTGTTGTCTGCATCTGCGCCAGTTGTGTGTTGTATGTCGTAGCCTTACGAGTACAAATAGCCTATTCAATTTACATTTGTTTCTCATTAATTCGCTCGCGTCCACACTGTGGCTTTCGGTCGGTCTGCGAGGATGTTTGTGAGGATGGCGTCAGCTGCCGCTGCCGGAACAGTGGACGTGGTGTGCTTTGTTACCGTGTATGTGTCGGTGTGCAGCATGTTGTGCCAGTCTGCGTCGGCGAATGTGTATGTAAGTTTGTCTGCTTCCGTGCCGCCGCAACCCTACAATACGTGTTCCCACCATGCGTGTTCCTGGCATGCGTATTCCTACAACACGTGTTCCTACCATGCGTGTTCCTGCAATACACGTTCCTGCAATAAGTGTTCCTACAATGCACGTCCCTACAATACGTGTTCCTACCATACGTGTGTTCCATTTTATGTCTCGGCGTCGGCGTTGGTTACACGTTTCAGAGGCTCACAAGCAAGTGGTCAATGTGCTTCAAGGCGATGGCAGAACACCTGGACCAATCACTGGGTGCAGGTTATCTGTTGATTCAAGGTCACGCGGCTTGACATGGTGCAAGTCGATGGCGAAATTGTGTGAATGAGCCCACGTAGGTTCAGCATGTGTGAAGCGTCTGAGGCAATCCCTGCGGCGTGACGTAACCGCCGGTGTGATTATCTGCCGTGTATTGCCTATGCTCAGGGGACATAGTACGATGCGGATAGTAAGTGAAAAGTGATGTGCAAATGTGATACTAGACATTTCACAGAGTTCGTTGATAATCCTACCGATGCAGGACTACCTACGACGTGCCTTTTCGCCGACAAGTGCTAAGTGACCGCGTTGGTACGACGTCGTACCAACGCGTCCCACTCTTGATGTCTTTGTCCGTATCGTCTCGTTCCCCGTCAATGCCTCAGTAGGATAGCCTGGAAGTAGCGAGATGGCTCCGTTTGAAGATGACAACGCCTCCACCATGGTGGTGTCGGTTCTGTGTGACTGTGGATAGTGTGACAATTCCTTACATTGCGCAGACTTTCGTGGGTGGTGCCAGTCACTTTGTCATGTCGTTATGCTCCCAGAGAAACATCGATGATTTATTTAACTTGCGTTCTGGAGGGGGGAGAAATTCGCCCACCCTTCCGGTTTTTTGTACATAACTCCAGTTTTTACCGGTTGATATACGTCATTTTTGTGTACCCACTTAGAAATGATCGGTGCGTTGTTTATTGTAAGACAATTGGAAATCTACCGCCGAACTCGCAGCGCCGAACCACAAAAATGTGCGCTTAGCGCTTTCTGTATATTGGCAAAAGTGTTCTTAGCAACACTAGCGACTTGTTTGATGTATGTTGTTATGCTATATAGTTTCAAAGTCACGTTAGGTCACCAAGCTCAAGTCAGGTCAAGTTAATGGAAACAAACTCGGTCAACTGGAATGTTGCCATACAAGCAAATGACTGCCATGCGATTGATGTCACTTTGCATGCTACTCCATACACATCCTAACTATTGTCTGTCATTGTGTGCCTAAGCCTTTCCATACTTTATTCATGTATTTCACTCCTTTCTTCGCGTGGATAATTGCGCCTCGCCACCCGACGGGGCGGTCGGACGGGCTCCGTAAACTAGAGCAGGTAATGGCCTAACAAAGTACTGCTACATAGGTGACCTGAGGTGAAATACCAGGTCTAGCATGTGTATTCCATCATAAGTAATGTCCAAAACATCATTGATGCCCACTTTCGAGCACTTAAAGGCAATCACAGCGATCCATAACAATGACAAGCCAAACCACGCAAAACCAGACAATTTTGACATTTTGACCTGATTTGACCTTGAAAATATTGACCTAAGGTCATGCAATTTGCACACAATAGAGTTTAATACTGTACCCATACACCCTTAGAATTTCGTTGCTCCGGCTTTAATAGGAGCCGAAATCTAAGGGGCGGAATCCGCCCCTCCCCACCCGTCTAGTGCCGGTAATTTTCAGAGGCCAGGGCGCGAGTTAAAAGGACCGACAAAAAATAATGGAATTTTACCACACGAAGACAGCTTTCGACGAGCACCGAAAATATTCTGATTTTGTGTCGTACAAATTTGTAAATATCTTGGTTGATATAGTTGAAATTGATTTGGTTAACTGAACTCCCAACACACTCCTCTCCACAAACACAGACACACACACACACATACACTCACGTATACATACACTTAGCTACGCCTTTGATGATTCGCGACCTGTATTTCTCGAAGTCCAGGAACTCACTCGCCAGTGTCAATCCGAGACGAGTACTTTTGGAGGAACCTATAAAGTCCGATCTAGAATAAAGCCTCGCTCCACCTGAGAAAACCAATAACTAGACCCCGCCGCAAAGTTCTAGTTGCTATATATATGCATATCACCGTTCCCACTTCCAGTTCGGATGACCGCAGATCGATTGCAACATCGGAACCAGCCCACGGATACCGATCTGAAGCTCTTCTTTGGACAACTGCGGGCTCCGAAGACAGCTGCCGTTCTCTCAAGTCCCGGTGTTCGGTTGACATTTCGCGCCAAAGTGGCTCTGCCATTTCTCAGAGATAGCGAGCGAAATCAGGGCATGAAGCGGTTCATGGAAGACTTCGTCTTCATTTCTCTCAAGGTTGACCCAAGACATTGGGTTTGGTGGGGTTGTGCCTTGAAGACCATGCCGGGGGATGCAGGTGCAAGCGTGCAAACCACAACAGAGACACGTTGGACGGAGGTACGTAAACGCTGGAATCGGGGAAAGTAGGCAGGATGTTGTGTTGCATGGGACAGGGGGTGGGAGGTTGATTGATCTTGACGGGATCTATTTTCGGGTGGAACGAGCATGTGGATTGATGGTGATTAAGCAATGTCCGCATTCTCTGCACATTAAGCCTGCTTGTAACTCTGTCCATTATTTTCTTTCGCATATGCCTAATCTAACTTTTCCCGCCTCTGAGCCAAGTCAAGCTCGGAACAAGGAGTCTTATTGAAACCAGATTGGTGGGTGTGGCCAGTGTTAGGGATGTCTTTTGATTGAAGGCGATAAAATAGAACTTAGCAGGTGTAATTCTGGGTGATGGAAGTAAGATGTCAAGATGTGTGACAGCACGAAATGGTACTAAAAGTCCGATATCGTGACGGCCTGGCCGTCCGGGACGGGGCGCGCTGACACACCAATATTATCCATCGCATGTACACGACAGTAGACTGGCTGGCGCTTCGTCCTCTCTTCTAGGCTATGGAAACAGAATGACCATAAATGTGCAAATATCCCATCGGCAAATCGAAGTAATCGACCCTTTCCTCCAGGATAGCAGGCGGGACTCCTCAGCGGCCACCGCCTGACAAGACCTCCTTGTGGTTTGGTGAGTTGTGGGCCGTTATTCCATATATATATGGTCCCCCTGATTTCCCAGAATAAAAACAGCCGTGACGGAAGTCGTGCCAGATTACAATTACTAAGATCAGTACAGTCACATGGGTCGCTGAGACGTCAAATAATCACGAACCCACCCTTAGCGACCATACCTGTTGAGGATACCGAGGGGCATGAGCCATGTCAGGTGAAGGCTACAGAGGGCTTTATCAATGACAGTTGGTGGCTACTGAGGGTTTTTTTCAAACGGAACAGCAGTCGGTCGGTGTCGTCTGCATCGAGCACCTAAACAGCGCCTGTGGATTCGCCCATGGCTTCCCTGTGAACATCGCATAATGGCAACATCGCATTGCGTATTTAGAAAAACAATCTGTCACGTGAATTCACATAGTTGAACGTCTGAAGCGCGTCATTAAGTATGTAAGTATAAGTTCATTCGGTTGGTGCCAAGAGCGCACCGGATCGCATTGACCAGCACGCGCTGGGTCGCACTGACCAGCACGCGCTGGCCGCAATGATCAGCACGCGTTTGGTCGCAATGACCAGCACGCGCTTGGTCGCAATGGCAAGCACGCGCTGGGCCGCAATGACCGGCACGCAGCCGTGGATGGCTCAGAGAATGCAATTTTGTTTGAAGCGCCGGCACTCGTTAGCAGAAGTGGCAACATCACAGCGAGATGCTGGTGTTATTGCGTTTGGGAGCGGTCTCTGGGACGTCATCAATTCCCACTGCACACCGTCTGAAGCGCGCGCACAACGGCACCTCGGAAAACCGGCCTTCGCTCACCTCCCAGTTATTTGATGCAAAGTTCGGTGCTGTCCTGATCATCAGTGGGGGCAAAGGAAGCCTCTCCATAATCACATGTCAGTGCACCTTCACATGCACGTGCGCCTGAGCAATGTGTTCTTCAATGTATCGGACACTGACGCAAAACAATCTTGCTTTCTCTCCCCACTGGACAAATTCAAAGCACATGCTTGCTGGTAAAGTACTTTGAAACCTTGCAACAAAGCCAGAATTGCATCATAAGCCATCCAGTAGGCACAGTGGATCAGACATCCAGTGAGGTACAGTGTGTCAGCCAACCAGTGAGGTACAGTGGGCCAACCACCCAGTGAAAGGTGCAGTGGGCCAACCACCCAGTGTGAGGTACAGTGGGCCAGACAACCAGTGAGGTACAGTGGGCCAACCACCCACTGAGAGTTGCAGTAGGTCAGCCACCCAGTGAAAGGTGCAGTGGGCCAACCACCCACTGAGAGTTGCAGTAGGTCAGCCACCCAGTGAAAGGTGCAGTGGGCCAACCACCCACTGAGAGTTGCAGTAGCCTCTCAGTGAGAGGTAGTACATTATGTCAGCCATCCAGTGAGAAAAATCAGGAGATATGGCTTCACCGGCATCACCCGAGCTTCCTTAGAGTGGGTGATGGAAGTACATTCGCATGCTATGTTTGATTAATGCGGGGTACCAATTTGGATAGTCTACATAATCTAGCTTACTCCAAGCCCATGTAAGCCCATTACTGAAAGGCAAAACGTACTGAAGGCTATACATTATTGCATCGAAACTATTAATTCCATGTCGTTAACACTCGCACGTCCGGCGGTCCGAGCCAACTTCGCATGTCTGGGGAGGCAGATGTCTGCCCCGATAAGATCTCTAGAACTATAGTAACTAGCGACAAACGGAAAACAGCGTTGGATAGCTGGTGACAGGCTCTATCGAAAGTGTTTCAGTCATTTGTTCGTTCAGGTCAGTATTCAGGTCACTGGGTCATCATAAGTTAAATTCGACCAGATCGGGTGGGACTCCAGATATAGGCACATATATCAGGACCTGTAACAGATAGAAACAAACGGCGAACGCTATTAGACAGTCCTTGAAATGTGCTATCGAAAATAGGCGTCGTGGAGCAGGAATACTTGTTACTCCGAAACTATGACCTCAGGTGCAGGTCATGAAGTAGCCTAGGGAGGGCATGTAATGTACCAATCGACACGTCTTGGCGATACAAACACAATGGCGGTACTTTCAGCATTCTAGCTCAATGCAGTGCGTTATAATGCGCAGGAATATGCAAGTGATCTCAGGTGACCTCAGATGACCTTGGTGAGGTCAACGAGCAAAAATGTCATCGGTAGCATTGAGCATAGCTTCCAACTACACACCACAACCGTCGTGAGATAATTCTGAGAGCAAATATGTAACCAGGAAACATTTGTTTATTTTACCATGTAATGCCCCATAATGGGGGAAGCCATGGCCGCGACATGACCTCAGGTCAATGTTACGAGAAAGCCCGAGATATATATTATGGTCTCTGATGAGATCATGACGTGTTATAAGTTATAAGTTTGAAATCATTCGCCCAATTATTGTGGAAGTTATGTCACCTATAACTCCGAGGGACGTTGCGTCACTTCGCCTGACCTGGTAACTTGACCTGAGATGACCCAGGGTTTAAGCCGTATGAGGATATGCGGAAATAACCAATTAGCAACCATGCGAGGTTTGGCTCACTAACCCGATCAGTATTGCTGCAAATTAGGAAAAACCGTAGGGGGAAGATATCTGCCCCCTCCGGACGTGCGAGTGTTAACCAATTTTTAACTATCCCACAACTGCCTTCAGAAGGATACAAAGGTAAACGCCTCTTCAGCTCTAAGTCAAGTCCCGATGGAAGATTCTGTCTGAACATGTTCAGAGGTTTCTTTTCAAGTGTTCGGATGTTTTGGCACATCAAAGAAAAATATTTTTATCAGCATAATCATCTACATAAAATAAGGTTGTTGAACCAAGGATACAAGCTTCTATGGTATGCATATATTTTCATGGGAAAACGAACAGCGATCATCACAAAGGGATGCCTGAATTTGAGCAGCAAATGAAAACCTAGCAGTAAGAATATAATAGCAGGTGACAACTAATTATTTCTGCAAACTTCAAAGTGAAGTGCACTATTTTCCTTTGTGATACGACTATTGCATTTGGCACATGCGCACAGCAGGTCCAGAACATCTGGCATCACGCATTGTGCAAATTGGGACGTCTGGCCGCTCACTTGCCGAATATGCTATGATCCTTCGCAGAAATATCTTGTTGATTGACCTGAGAACCTTACGAAAGCAAGCTGACTTCAATATGCCGCTCTCCGGCCGTCCGCACAGACTTCTTACTTCACCATTGCTCAAGTGTCCTCTATTGGGCGCAACTGGGACACGCGGAGAGGATTCTCCTCTCGCCCAGTGATGAACACCCAAATAGGCCTCCAGCAGGTGAAGTGTCTCGTGAGCGTGGAGGGCCACCGCCAGGCCCGGTCACAAGATGTGTCCGCTGTGCAGGTAGTGCTCTTTTGTGTAGGGGAGCAGGACCCGGATGAGGCACTCATGGCGGTGCGAGTATTCCGCCTCTCCACACACACGCCAGCTCAACTGGGGCAGACGACGAGTCGCGACACCCACGTCTGGAAAATCGTTGTCCAAACGAGAAGTTTTCTTGGGAGCTTACCAAAAATCGATGCTTGGCATTTTCGAGGGCGTCCCCACCTGTTTGTTCGTCTTTTTGGCGATTCACGACGCACTTTATGCCCGATCACGGCTAATGGCGCCGTCCACACTGTTTCGCCGGTGGGCCGCGGGATTGCGAACGCTCCCACCTGGACCAACATACTATCGTAGGTCACGCAGCGCCTCACTTCCGGAGTATGCAAAATATCTTTCGTCACCAATGCTGGCCAGACCGCGGTCTGCAGCCACACCGCTGCACGCTAAGTGGCATCTTCTGCGTTTCTCTTGGCGCGGAGTGATTTGTAGCACATTTTTATTTTCCTGTGCATCATGTCATTCTCCTTGAGATTTTCCCGACGAAGACTCTGGTAACTTCCAAAGGCATAGCCAACAGGCACTGTGAGACACCCACCGTTTTCGTCGAAGCTCGGATCAGGGTGCGCCTCCTTTCATTACTCATATTGAGGGGTGGTCGGCCACCATTGGCTTTGCTAGCATGACTGACCGTCCCTCTCTTCTCCAATATCGTTCAGGTACTCTGACGTGCCGACCGAGATATCCCCCGGGCTTCAAAGTTGCGCACGACATTTGACTTTGGTAGTTTCGGATTTTGTGCTCTCGTATTCCTTCGCGAGCCGCAGACTAGATGTGGCAAATGTAAGAACTGAAAACCCGGTCAGAAAGTCAGGTCAACAACAGGGACAACGGGCTTTTTAGTCCAGACATCGGAATACATACTGGGCTTTCAACCGATCTGTCTGTTCATAAAGAAAAGGCATCTCAAAGCCTAATGATGGAATTATGGAAATAGTAACGTTCATGTTTTCATTCCATCCAGAATTGTTGTGGTATGGACTAAAAACCTGATTAAATATACTCAATATTTATGAACATATATGCATATATATATGTATATATTTCTTAAGATAATTGGGATCGCAATTCTTCAAAACAGTAGTTGATCAATTGCATTGATTCTTGGCTTAAGCATATTCATGATAGGCAAGAGCGTGAATTACAACTGCAATAGTTGCCAGGAAATGCTTCAATTGTTTCCACTGGGTATCGAACAATATAGCATGGTTATAGCCAGGATTAAATTCCTAATACATGGCAGAACTATTTTGCAGCACAAGGTCTCAGCAAGGCGTGCCAACCAATGTTGTCCCAATGACTGCATACACATTTTCCGTGTCTTCGTCAAAATGTGTTCACCTAAAATGCAAGCAAAAAAAAAAACAAGTCTTCTCTCAGTAAGTTATTTTTCACATTGGTAGGCTTCCATGTTTAACAAAAGTCAAAATAAAACACATCTTAACACGCGCCCTGGAGGGCCTCTGAAAATTACGCGCACTAGAGGGGGCGGATTCCGCCCCCTAAGATTTTGGCTCCTAATAAGGCTAGAGCAACTAGATTCGCAGGGTGGATGGGCACGGTGGTGAACTCAATTGTGTTTAAATTTCATGACCTTTGATCAATATCATCAAGGTCACATGAGGTCAAAATCGCAAAACTTTCTGATTTTGCGTGGCTTGGCTTGTCATTGTTATGGATTGCTGTGATTATGTTTGAATGCTTCAAAATTGGCATTAATGATGTTTTGGACATTACTAATGATGCCAGATCCGCCATTTGACCTCAGGTCACCTATATAGGAGCACTTTATCAGGTCATTACCTGCTCCAGTTACCGGAACTAGAGTCACCGGAGTCCAGTTACCGGAGCCCACCCGATTGCTCCGTTGGGCGGACAATCGGCTTCGCAAAGAAAGGAGGAGTGAAATGCATGAATAAAGTATGGAAACGCTTAGACACATAATGACAAACAGTAGATTTCTGGATATATAGGGAGTAACATGCAAAGTGACATCAATCGCAGTCATTTGCATTTATGACAACATTCCAGTTGACCAAGTTTGGTTCCATTAGCCTGTCATGAACTTGGCCTGACTTGACCTCGGCGACCTAGCATGACTTTCAAATTGCATAGCATAAGAATATGCATCAAACAAGTCGCTAGTGTTGTCAAGACCACTTCGCTTTTGCCAATATACGGGAAGCGCATCAGCGCATAATTTTTTGGTCTGGCGCTGCGAATTGTTTTTACTTTACCGGCCCCTAACTTGAAACGTTTTCAGACCATTTTCATTTTTCTTGCTTTAAGCAACGCGCCGGTCATTTCGAAGCAGGTACGCAAAAAATGGCGTATATCGGCCGGTACAATATGGAGTTATGTACGAAAAATCGGGGGGGGTTAGCGGATTTCGCCATCCCCTTCCAAGGCATGTGTTAACCTGTCATGAACTTGACCTGACTTGACCTCGATGACCTGACATGACTTTGAAACGATATAACATAACAATGTACATCAAGCAAGTCGCTAGTTTTGCGAAGAACACTTCATTTTTGCCAATAAACGGGAAGCGCATCAGCGCCGATATTTGTGGTGTGGCGCTGATAAAATTTGTTTGCTTTAGCGACCCCTGACTCGAAACATGTTCGGGCGATATTCATTTTTCTTACTTTAACACGCGCACGTTCGGGGTGCAAATACCTTCCCCCTCCGGTATTTCCTCATTTGCCGCCAAACTAATCGGATTACCAAGGCCAAACCTCGCATAGCTGTTAATTGGTCTTTTCCACATATCCTCATACATTTTTAGTCCTGGGTCATCTCAGGTCAGGTCACTAGGTCAGGCGAAGTGACCCAACAACACTCGGAGTTCTAGGTGGCATAACTTCCAAAATAATTGGGCGATTGATTTCAAACTTATAACATGTCATTATCTCATCAGGAAACATAATATGTATATCAGTTTTTTTTTGTGGCATTGACCTTAGGTCAGGTCGCGGCCATGGCTTCCCCATTATAGGGCTATGGTAAAATGTACAAATGTGTCCTGGTTACATATTTGCGGTCGGAATGATCTCACAACGGTTGTGGCATGTAGATGGAAGCTATGCTCAATGTTCCTGCTGACATTTTTGCTCAGTGACCTCACCAAGGTCTCTGAGGTCACCTGAGATTACTACACATTTATGCGCATTATATCGCACTGCATTGAGCTAGAAGGCTGAAATTACCGTCATTGTGCTTGTATCGCCAAGTCTGTACGATTTATATATCACATGACCTCCCTAGGCGACTTCGTAACATTGACCTGAGGTCATGACTTCATGACCTTGACCTGAGTTTCGGTTGACCTGACGTTAAATGTCACCGCCTATTGTCGATAGTGCATTTCAAGGACTGTCGAATAGCGTTCGCTGTTTGTTTCTATCTGTTACAGATCCTGAGATATGTGTCAATATCTGAGTCCCACCTGATCTGGTCGAATTTGACCTATGATGGACCACAAATAATTACGTATATTGGCCGGTAAAATTATGGAGTTATCTACAAAAAACGGGAGAGGTGGGCGGATTCCGTCCCCCCTCCAGGGCGCGTGTTAACTCGTATGACTTTATATCATCTACAAAGTCCTAATCTTAAGAAAACACTACATGTTTGACCACAAGAGGAAAACATAACATTTAATTCTTCATCTGTTAATACGCTGTAGCTGTACCTACCACATTTCACACCACATCGATGTTTGTCAAGTGAGGTAATAGATTCACAATTCGAAACTCAATATTCTTCAGCCTTTAAACTTAATATTATGTACGGTACCGTGCAGATCCCATAGTCATTCACGTTCAATTTGTCCTTGGTTTGTTATTGGTTGGTTATTGGTGTTACGACACATCGACCGTTGAGACAGGTAGCGTCGCCAATCTCTCACGCCGATTGGTCGCGGGCGAAGAGTAGCGACAGGTGAAACTCGAACCCACAACCTTTCGATTGTGAGACGAGCAACTTACCCCTAGGCTACCCGGCTCCTTCAATATATCCTTCATACAACTGCTGGTTGCACCGTTTTAATCTTCCTGTTACTGTCCTTGATATTAATCAGCTTCGTTGTTAGTTGCCAGTTACCGCTTGATTAGTTTGTTATCAATCATGGTTACCTTATAGGCTGAGGGTAGAAAAATGAATTGAATTATATCGTGCACTGAATGCACAACATTTAAAATACTTTGCTACTTCGGTACTATTTTGTAGGTCTCTATAGCCATTCAAAGAGATAGCTGTTCTGTTCTGTTCCAGTTCTGATGTCTTTGCATTCTATATCTCATATATGTTGTGGATGGTAAAAGAACATAGATATGTGCCAATTCCTTAAGTATGTACGTGTCTGGAAATAGGCAAGATAGGCATACGCCATTGACAGTACCAAATCAAGCATTCTGTCACACATATGAGCAAAGTAGACAAACATAAAATTATTCGTCCTGAAAGTTGGCATCAATCTTCGATCTTTTGTTTTTCTTCATTCTTCTTTTCAGTGCATTCAATTCTGCAGATACAGAGAACAAACATACCTGTTAGTTTTTCGTACAACATTTTGGATATTAGTAAAATTGGCATACCCTGGCTTATTACAAGAAAACCCAAGACATTAATTGATGTCATTACATGAATGTGTACGGAAAATAATTGGACAACGTTGAACATAGCTTGCACTAATTACGCCCATGAAAATATTGATGCACTTAAAATATACTTTAATAATTTCAATTCGTACACAATCAACCGCATCCAATAGCGTAGCAGTCCACTGCCGACTCACAAGATTAACTATGTGAATACGGTTATTCCTTTGCCAGTTTAGAATCACATTCTTGTAGCTGTTGCCGCGTTGCCTACTTCTCAGCCATTCTTGTATAATGCCATGTAATACGAGGTTTTGGCGTGCTTTTTCAGTTCGTATTCACTTGAATCTGTCGTGTTTTTCCCAGTTATTGCATACTATCAGATTTCCGTTGACCGTATGATCGAAATAAGACCACTGTCGTGACACCCCTCGTGACCCTTAGGCATACTTGAGTCACTTTCGGCTGTGGTACGCTCCGATGCTTGTCTTCTCCACATGATATTTGATGATATGGAACCAGACATAGGTCTACACTGTATGTTGACGTTAGCATCATCCATGGGAAAAGTTTCTCTGAAGTACCTTCCCGGTTTCAGTGTTGAATCCATTGCTTCAGGCTAGCCTCATGGTGAATCTGAGAAAAATTGTTCTCGCTTTCCGCCCAGCGTATCGTGTTTGTTTCATGTCGTCACCAAAGATGGTAAGTCCACCGGTTCTGTGAAGGTAGACAAGGTCAAGGAGTGGCCGGCGCCCAGGATTGAAAAGGAGTTGGCTAGCTTTTGGGGTTTGGCTACCTGTTTGAAAAGTATTTATGGAACTTCGCAAAAATGGCAGCACCTCTTTTTCAGTCAGCTCACCAAGATGTTCGTTTTCGGTGGACGTCGGAGGAGCAATTGGTGCTTGGTGGATCGAAGAGCGCACTCTGCAGCTCTCCCGTGTCGACGCTCACCAGGTTGGAGGCTGGTGCAGCCCTTCCGTGTTTGCCGCCCCCCGGTTTGAGGCCGGCGCAGCTCTCCTGTGTTTCCCGGCCCTAGGTTGTAGGCTGGCGGAGCTCTCCGTGTTTTCCGCCCCCAGGTTGGAGGCTGGTGAAACTCTCCTGTGTTGGCACTAACCAGGATGGAGACTGGTGAAGTTCTCCCGTGTTGACGCTGCCCAGATTGGAGGCTGGTGCTGGTCTGCTCGTGGTTGTGTGTGACGCAATTCACCAAGCTTCGAGATTTGTCGTCTTGCACGCGTAGGACGGCGAAGGTAGGCCTAGGGCGTCGCCTACGGCAGCCACAAATTGGCCAGTGGTCAAAGAAATTACAATGTCCCTAAAACAATTTGTTTACCTGTGTAGAGGAGGCGAAGCATTTCAGTTTGTATTTCCTCTGACGGAAGTTGTTTTCTGTTCTGATCATTCTAACTTGCAGTGGCCGTTCAATTTCAAGAATTCAACTGGCACGCCGCCAAGTGGTTTGAGACATCGGCTCAGTTTCAGCTTTCGTTAAAATGCAATCCGGGAGCTCAGAATTTGACTGCGGACACTCTGTCGGCGTCCAGAGGCCAGCGCAGAAGTGCAGACCGAAGATCCTGTGCACTGCTACAAGAGCGCTGACTGATCCTCGTCCGCTAGCTTCATTCGGTCGGAGCAGCAAAAGGGCGAGTCGCAGGTCGAGTTTCTGCGGCTTCTGTCGCCTGGTCATCAGCGGCTAAAGTGACAGCGCGTCTATGGGTCGACTCGACCCCTGCTCAGACATTGGTTTCGCTCGACAGTCACCCAGGGTGTTCCCCACAGGAAGTGTCTCGGAGACTGGCCCATGACGAGGACCGACCGCAGCTGGCGATGCCGACATCTGTGATTCCGATTGTCCCAACTCCTCTCCACAGTGGCTCTGCAGGCGGACACTTTGGCACAGGTGAGCCGGGTGAGCAGTTACGGCTACGGTTCTGATGACCGAATATGATGCATGGCATTAATCACTTGCAGGCGATGTGAGCACTGCTCGATGAGAAAACAGCCTATACTTCAACCCAGGGCCACACAAGGCAAGTTATCCGCTTGAGAACAATTTTGCTATTGGATGTTAACATTTGAGTGGCCTGCCTGTGACTATGCGTGTGTACAAACACATCCAGGTCGGTGTCGATCACTGTTCCCGATAGACTGAAATTACCCGTTGAGAGACAAGACTGCCACGATTGTGGCTTAATTCCTGGTGACAGAGTTTTTTTTTCAGGTACGGCTGTCTTCGAAAACTTACATTTTAACTGTGTGGCGAAGTTTGCAAGTTACATCGGTGCTGAAACGTGTCGTGCATTTGGTATGCATAAGACTCAGGTTATCCCGACCATCCGGAGGGGGACGATCGTGCGAAATGTATCATGCGTACCCTGCTGGATGTGCTAGATGAATATGCAGAATATGAATATGCAGGATGTGCTAGTGCAGGAGAATCATGCTAAATTAGATTTTCATTTGCCGCTCCTGGTGCTCTGATATTGCTCAACTATTACTTAGCTTTATATATATATATATATATATATATACACGTTCGCGGATCTCTAGGTCCATATATCTTACGTTCGGTAGGGAGCATAGGCTCCCCGTGCCTATCTTGAATCTTGAAGTGCCTATTACGCCTAAGTCTGAAAGTGTTGCCGAGCACTTGGATAAATTGCGCGAAAGCATTATACACATGGATGGAGAATGCAGCATGACAGGTATAGACATGGCCACGCCAACCTCAAAGTTGGTGTGGCATTGCCGCACCAATTAATTTTTGGGGGGCAATTCAAACAATTTTACCAGTTGATAAATTTAAACTACGGTCAGAACAGGGACGTATGCAATTATACTCAAAGGAGGTGTCCGTATTATCCTCACGATTTTTATGCTCGCCAGATGTCGAAATCTTCACTTCGGAAAAGGCTCGTCTACACCATAGGAAAATAACACTTATATCCTCATTGGGGGCCCCAATTGTCGGACCCTTCCCATACATTGTAAGTAAGCATGACACTGTTATAGATAAGGAATGTAGATCACATGAGCATGCATCTAAATGCAGGATGTCTTAGCTTTCATGAGAAAAAAAATCGATCCAATATTCGGTGAGGCGTAAGTAAATACATCCAACAGGTCGTGGACACTCGTACTGGCCTGTACGCATTCATAAGGACCCGTTCGTAAGTGCACATATGCTATCATATGCTTGCACTTATACCCTCAGACGCCAGACGTCCGAAAAATAAGAGTTATTACGAACAGAAGCAGAACCACACAACCGCACAACCCAGGAGACTTGAGTTGTTCATGCAATAAAGTTGTTCCTAAAGCGGAATGCTACAAGTCTGTGCGTCCGTATTGAGGTGGCATGGTCGCCGCACGGGTGGGCGACCTTATCCCGCACAATCCCGGGGGTTTGTATCCGTCTCCGGAACCTAATGTTTTCCGCGGATGGTGAAACACGGTACGCAGTAGCACGCCAAAATTTTGGGAAGGTTTTCCTACATCAATTCCACAGGTTGTGTGGAAACTTTGAGGTCAAGTCAACCACGGTCACTGAGTTAATCGAGGTCGAGTGAGGTTACCTCCAAAAACGTTCAACCAGCCGTTTCAGCGGATCTAGATACTTTAATGACACCTTCAGCGTTTACTTAACTTTAGAGACGACACAAAACTCGCCGGAGAAATTTCCTATGCTTTGCTTTTTCATGACATTTGTTTTGCATATTTTCCTACGAGGGCCTAAATAAAGTTATGGCTAAAGTAGGCACAAGTATGAGGTTATGCTTACTTAAGACATTGTTATCGGCGCGCCCTTCGCATTATTAAATTAAAAACAACTTGAATAAAAAATGAACATTTTGCACATACAAATATAGAAGCTTGGGTGAACGAACATTTTGTAGCAATGGGTCATTTTTACTTCCTTTCCTGATCCCATGTAAGGTTTTTTGTTAAAATCTTCCCAAAAATGAACTCCCCAGAGCCAAAGACATTTTGTGAATCGTGTCCTCAGAGTCTCCCCATGTGACGCAATTTTTGCGGGAAGAAAATGTTGCAGGTGGTTTTTGGCCATCGAACGCTTTCCGATATTCCGATGTTCCGGGCTCTTCCGTTTTCGTGCGGCGCTGAGCTTGGAGATTAGAGTGGCTTTTGTCCTTCCCCTCCCGAGGCTGGGTGTGGGGATCTGACCGGAAGAATGTAAAGGGACAATTATCGGATTTGGCTAGATGATGTACACAAAACGTTGGCAGTTTGCGACAACCGTCTCAAGCCTCGACTGGCTCTGTTGACTGCGGGTGCCCCGTTATTTGTGACTAACCGCCGTGACGCCCATACCCCGATGACTGCGGGTGCCCCGCTATTTGTGACTGACGGCCGTGACGCGCATGAAAATCGTGCAGTGAACGCTTCCAAGGTGAATGTGTTTAATCATTCCCTCATTTGCGAGCCGAACACTTGTTGAGTGTCTGTTGAGCCCGCGTCTCACTGTGGTTTCTGTTTTGCGGCGCAAGTACCGCTATTTACGTCCCGTGGATCCGCACCGGTGTTGGGAGGCCGAATCCTGCCGACTTGAGAGGAAGGGGTGTTTCCTCGCCCTGCATCGAGGCGCTCGGCGAAGATTCAGTGTACTGCTGATCGCTTTGTGCCTTGATTTATAGTTATTTTCAGGCGTTTCATTATTCAGATAATGATTTCATTAATCAGATAGTTATTTTCAGGCGTTTCACCGACCGCAGCGTGAACGTCACAGCGTGCGTCGGCTTGGCTGTGGTCGCTTGTAAGCAACTGGCTGTGCAAACGTGTGCTTGCTATTGAGCGCCCATTTGGCTCGACTGTTTTTAAAAGTAGTTTGCAGTATAGGCTAGGTGAGCACCCAGATGTAGCTCCGTTGTCTCTGGCGGGTGCTGTAACAGCGTAGAACACAAACACTGTGGGAGGCAGTGCCGTTGCGCTCTGTTCAGCTGTGGACCGAGCAGTAACTGCTCAGCAGTCACTGCTGACTCCGCACAGTGACTGCTGTGCGGAGTGAAGTTCGGTATGTTACAGACCAGTCTCACTGCTTCTGCCGTCGGCTGGTCTCTCTATGATGTGATGCTTTTGGCTCATGGCTACTGTGTTTGCCACTTCGTTAATGTTGGTGGTTGTGCCGTACCCAGTCAGTTGTGTAGTGTGCGAGAGTGCTAAATCTTCGCAGTGCCTTCTGCGTTATTCCGATTACGCTGTTTTTGCCTGCGATCTGCTGTTGAATTTATTCTTCGTTAAATAGACGTGACTTTGTGGGCACGGAGGCAAACGCAGTAGCAGTTTCCGGTCCGGCATGGTAGTAGCTGGCGCTCGGGTCCAAGCTGATGGGAAAGAACGTCATATATCCGAAAATGTGAGTTCGCTTTTGACGAACTCGGCTACGGGTTACGGAGGTGTATAACCTCCATAACCTCCACAGGTCGTAGCCTGCATAGCTCATAACATCCAGAGTTCGCAACCTCCACAACTCCGCTTGTAGAGGTTGTGACCTCAACAGGTCACACTCTCTACAAGCTCAAGCGGTCATAACCTCGACGGCTCGCAACCTCCAGAACTCTGAAGCGGTCATGACCTGCACAGCTCACAATCTCCACAGATTCAAGAACTCCATGATTTTCTAGAAATAGCTAGCAGCTAGCTATGGCTAGATAGCAGCACGGTCTAGATATCATTACAACGAATAAGGAATGAATGCCATGAGATCGAACGCTATGGGCCACACATATATATCCTCGGGGAACGTAGCGAAATCAACCAGCAACCGTTACTAGATGTTTGCACAGTATACAGCGGGTGCACACACCAAACGGCACACGATCACGATAATCACGAAGCTTTATATGTTGCTTGCGTTTGTGTTTGAGCCGTGGTGCAAGTGGTCTGGTTAGCCATGTTCTGACAGTGGTCTTGGTACGAGGAGCGGCAAAGCGTGTGGTGAAGTCCACGTTTCACAATCAGTTTGCTGATGCAATGATTAAGTGTTTGATGGACGATGAATGCGTCGGTATTGAAACATTCGCAGAAGCACCTTCAGTGGTCTGAATGGTCCGTTGGGGCGCTCTCAGGACGCATGGGTGAGGAAGCAAAGGCTTGTTTGATTCGCCATGCATTCGCCACTTGCATCCGCCCGCCACAGCTGTAATCGGCTTCTCGCGACGGCACAACTACGTTGGTGCAGGGTTGAGCACTTAGGCGCTTTATCTCGACTGTCTGAGCAACCGGAGAGCTCACAGCTGCTGCAATCAGCCAGCGTGTTGTGTGTACAGGCGCGGGCCGGGAGCGTTAATCGGCCACGCTCATCTAGTCGGGCTTAATTACGCTTATCTAAAGCGCGCATTGTGCATGGGGACTTCACTTCAGCTGATCAACGCTGGTTGAGTAGGCACAGTCGCTTGCGGCGGTGGACACGGGACATAGCGAAACAAATGCCGAGCTAAAACTCAATGCTGTCAGATGATCTGCGCGACGAGCGAGATTGTCGGCTACAAATAAACAAACCCTGTAAGATTGTCGGCTATAAACAAACAAACACACGAAGTTTGCAGATAATAGTGTGTCCTCCAGTTGCTGTCAATGTCAGATGGAGTGGAGATCGCCGCTGACCGCCATGCAGCAACTTTCCGAGCCGACAGACGGCGGGCTGCGGATCTGGCTGTGTTTCACGCATCTCCCGGGGTCTGCATCCTTCCGGGGCCTGCATCCTTCCGGGGCCTGCACTGCATCCTTCCGGGGCCTGCATCCTTCCGGGGCCTGCACTGCATCCTTCCGGGGTCTGCATCCTTCCGGGGTATGGATGTAAAACAGCACCCCTGAAGCCACGGAATGCATGAAAGTCGTTTTGTTTACACCTGGATTCCCCTTGCCTCTCTTCCCCTGTTATTTGGGGGCCTACCGGATACCGGATCATTCAATGCCCGGGTCAGAAATGCTGCTTCGAGTACGCAATTTCCAGAGTAGACAAATCCAACGCCCACTGTACAATGCCACCGTTAACAAAGGTGATGTCCACGCCCGGCTCGGCAACCATTAATCGCGACACTATGATCGATTCATACCAAATGATGAATCAACACACATAGCGCCCTCAGGGCACAAACAGGTATTGGCTATCGACATTGGTACGTGCATTGTTCAGACTGTCACTAGGTCAGCCAATGTCAAAAGTTCAATATTTGCTCTGAAGCCAATTGAGCGGTGCCCAATATTGAGTCGCATACAATAAAGACCTCCTTTGGCGTGATATCCGCTCGATAAGAGAAGAGGTGTGTGTGGCACTCCCGCAAAGACGGTATCTGGCGTGATTTTCGCTAGACAGGAAATGACGTGCTTTGTGGCACCACGGTAGGATGCAGCGTTAGCTCTCCATATTTATACCGGTTGTGCAACTGGGGCTCAAGTTGACGTAATCCGGTGTACGTCCATATGCCTGATAGTTAGGTTTACACTTCATTGTTGGTGGCCAAGCGTCTGGTCGCTGCACGCAGTCGTATTTAGCTGTCGGTTCGTCTTTGAGCTTCAGCCAACAGCTCCTGGCTCGGATTCAAACTCCAGCCAACAACAGGCCGGCAAGAAAGCCACAGCCGAGCGGCCCTGTCAAAACTGTGGTGGCACGCAACACTCTCAGCCAAAATCATGTCGTTGAAATGGAGCCACCTTCCGCTCAGCGCGAGCTCTGATCCCCAGGCGACCCAGGTGCACCCACAATAATTCGTTTTGAGTGTTCAATGATGAACAAAGCGACTCAGAACCACATCCATGCCATGAGGATCAATAACTTTGGTAATGCTCGGTGTGGATCAGAATCAAAGGATCGTCAACTTCACAGCACGAGTGGTGAGCGGGACACGGCGCAAAGACCTCACCACCCCCGTCCTAAAATCACTCAACTGGTTGGTTGCCAGTCCATGCACTTTTGTTCGAATGTGGCTGCACCAAGGTATGCCCGTGCCCTGCATGACGCCGGTTTATGTTTATGCGGTAATTCGATGTGGCTGCGTGAGCCACCCACCCCATACAGACGGCGCGGCTCCACCTTCGCAGGATGCGGCTGACCACCAAACAGCGCTCCTTCTCACATGGACTCGCATCTGGGTGGAATAGCAGGCTGTCCGATGCCGCACCGGATGTCACCACTGATGATTTAGGAGCATACGGAGCATGGGGCTTAAAGCGTGTGCACTGGGAAAGTGTGCAGTCTTAATATATGCATGTGCAAGCAAGATGTGTTAGTCTTTTAATGTGATAACGATCAAGACGTTATCATATTCGTCGATATTCGAATTGTAATATAGTCATATATAGTCGAATATAGTCAACATATTCTAATATAGTTAACTCGTCCATATTTTGGGGCTTTTTAAGGACGAATTGTCCTGAAATTTCCTGAAGCAAGTAAAATTCAACTAAGAAAGGTAGTTCGTGGTGTTGCGATATTTATCGATGTCTCGGTAGTGTGTGCCTCAGTAGCAAATGATATCATATATGTATATATATATTCCACAAGTTCATATCATATATCTACATGGGCTAGATCGCTCGCCAATTAAATTATTGAATAATCATCAAGTGCCAAGCATTTCATTAGATGTGGGCCCACTTGGCTTCCATAGAAATGGCATGGTCAATCTCGGCGTAAGGCTTTATCTTCACGCGTATATAGTCAATAGGTGTTAAGCGTTTGGGCAGCGCAAGAAATCCTTCAGTGAGATAAGTTGGATATTTTTATCGAATCGAAGTAGCATGGGTGAGCTCATACCTCAATAAATTGAGTTATAATATATATTGTGAATTGCGCATCGACTTGTTAAAGTTAATTGTGGCTGCAACTCTATTCAGTTGGTGGATGACCACCACTGAACACCGCAGTGGGAAGGCGAATGAATCTTGCTTATTGTTTCGCTTTGCTAAATAATTGGTGCAATTAATAACAAGCAGTGTCACAGCGAAAGCTTCAAACAAAGGGTGTTTTCGCAGCGGACGCAGAAGGTTCTATTTTGCGTGGCGTGATGTAGGATCTTTTCTCGGTGTGTTTGCAGCATGTCAACCTTTTTGTTTACAATCACGCGATTTTATCGATAATGACTGGGTTGCTAAGGCATATTGCACAATTGGACAAGTGCAAAATAAACATAAAATAATTTCACAGAACAAAATATAATATAATACTTCCTTTTATATTACGCGATACCTTTCTTTTATCTCTCTCTCCCTCTCCTCTGTCTCTCTGATGTTTAATTCGAATCATGATTTTCCATTCAAACACCCGACCCCACTTTGGGATACTGCATTCTAAAACGAGTCCACCATACTCTGCAGCCTGCCTAGCAAAACGAAAAATCATTCGACATTTGACGAGATCATGGGCGCTGTATGGCCCACGCAGTCGATGGCTCGTAAGCCCAAATGACAGCCAACAATTCGACGATAATTCGCCGGGCGGGCGGCCTTTGCAACTGGTGCAGCGGTTGGTGCGCATTCCACGTTAGAGCTTCACGATGGAATGTTGACATAAGCGCGGTACAATGTATGGACAGTTCCCTTTCTACAGTGTTTATTTCGTATTACATAGTTACGCCCGATTTCTTTTCATTCACAGGCAGCTCACCGCAATCAAGTCATTCACGATTAGCATGCACATACCACGAAATGTCACGAAGAAGTGTGTTTGCTTCCCACGCAATCTGGCGAAGTTAAGCATTCAGAACTACTGCATCATTGGTGTCTAATTTGGACCAAGTGCAGGAGAAAGATTATATGCCTCAGACCTATATTATCTGTGACGTCACAAATATTATACGTAACCGGGGACGGTTCGAACGCCAAAACGCGCAGAATAGTTCTGGTATGACGTCATCTGTGACATACTGGGCGTAGAATCTTTGTCGTCCGGGTCGCTGCGAAAACACCCAAAATGTATGGTCATGGCCATGGAAGGACGATTTTTTTTTATATATGGAGCACATGGATCGGCTAGATATTAAGGGCTAATGACCAGCTTCTTTTTCAGCTCGCATTATCGCTACCGATTGCAAATTTGCCATTTGGAAGTGAAGATGAAGGAATATCACATTAACCCCGTCTCTTCTGTCAGATCCTCGCACCCCGTCTCGAGGGGGGTCGATAGAGACCCCCTCTAATCTCCAAACTAAGCGTCGCACGGAAACTAAATAGGTGTCATCGGAAAGCGCTCGACTAGTAAGGCCAGACAACACGCCCAGAAATTATTCCCCGAAACAAGTGACGTTACTAGGGGCCCTAAAATTTCACAACTTACATTATGTTTCTGGCTTTGGGGGGTTCATTTTGAGAGAGCTTTTATGAGAGAAAAAAATATTTGGAATCAGAAAAGGAAAGCGAAATCAACCAGTGTAGTTTTGGCCACCGACAAAAAAAGTTAATTTTTTAGTTCAAAATTTGGGGTTTTCAAGTTTTCTTCAGTTTTCCTTTTCTAATGGGTAGAGCGGACCGAAGAACGTTCTTCGAAATCAACTTACACTAATACAAATATTTACTTTAGGCAGAATCTTCTATTGTAACTCTAATAGACAAATATGAAAAATGAATAAGTAATCAAAAACGGTGAAAATGAAAAATTCCTCTCATACGTTTTGTTGCATCCATAAAGATAAGCAAACGCTGAAAGTTGCATTAAAATGTCTTTATCCGTTAAAGCGTGACGACTGGTTGATTTTTTTGGGAGGTGACCTCACTTGACCTTAACTAACTCATTGACCCTGGATGACCGGACTTCAACCTTTTGACACAACATGCCAATCTGATGTGAGAAAAGGTATTCCAAATTTCGGCACGCTGCCACGCGCCGTTCTTTTACTATCCGCGGAAAACCTTATGGGTGTGTCGTCAACGACCCCCACCCCACCTCGGGACGGCCCGGGTTAAACTCGTACGAAACGAATCAAAGAAGGACTTGTTCACAGACGTATATTTTAGACTTGTAGCCTTCCTGTGGTAATGAATTAGGCTGCAGTAACTAGTGGTAACTGGTGGTAGCTCGTGGTAGCTGGCGGTCGCTAGCCAGCATGGCTGAATTAGGCGAACATGATAATCCCCGCGCTAACTTCAAATCTAGAATCAGTGAAGAGTTGCTTTCGGCAGCGTGCAATTGAACAGGTTCCTCACAGCTTGCTACATTGAACCACTTAATTTTTCGCCAATCGTCGCTTGCAGCCTACATATGGATATATGGTATTGGCATTGCAGCCTAGCTTCTCATGGCGCAGTGCCGGATATACATTTGTGAAACGAAGTTGACAAGGTGAAGAAAGTTCACGATTTTCCACGGGCTTCATGTCAGAGATGTCATTGATGAAACGTTTGAATTTCGAGCACACAAGCGGTCGGCAACGAAGGAAGCCCCGTGGCCATTTGCTCTCATCTTCACTGCACACTCAGCAGCAATGGGGCCGGAAAATGTACACTCTGCAGCAATGTGGCCGGCAAATGAAGCAATCAACGACCATCTGCACAATTGACCCCGGCGGCAGTCTGCATACTGACATAGTCCCACGTGCTGTCACTGCAGCCGAAACCTCTTCTCAGGGAGCGGTTCAGTCAACTGAGGCTATCGCGACGTTTGGACGGCGAGATCGTTATGAAATGGAAATGGATTGGCCTGCCGCGAGTGAAATGCGACGTCCAGAACGGCTGTGCAGCAGAAGATCAGACGAACAGTCAGACGATGAGACGGCATGACCTCCATGATGCGTGCGTCTGCGAATGTGAATTGCAATGTGCACCCACCCCGATGTCTAATGCAGCACTCATGTCTGCCACTGAACAAGGGTTGCCTTATTGGGCCCGCTACTCCTTTGCAGGCAAGGGTCTGGGTGGGGGTTGGGGTGCATCGACTGCAACGACCGCCTAGCCAGTAAAAGGTGTTCGTGTACTTATGCTTAATTTGACGGTCCGAGCAAACTTGTTTGAGGAGGAGCGCCACGGAAAAGAGACAGAAACGTCACGTCAGAAAAGGAAAAAGGTTCACAGAAACGTTCACAGTTCACGTTCACGTTCACAGAAACGTAAAAGATTCACAGAAACGTCATAGAAAAACGCGGACGCATTCTGGCCACGGAGCCTTAAGTCAACTCAGACGATGGAGCAGGGGAGCGGACTAACTTTCTAAGGTGACTGAAAAGCATCATGACTCACGTGCTCGATGTGGAAACATGGAAATATCCCATGCAGCCTAGATGACATTGGACAAGTATTATATTCCAAACATGCTTAGACATTTACATAGTCCTGTATCCAAAGTTTTCGATGGGAAAACAACAATCAGAATGCGGCCGGTCAACCCACTGTCACAATACCATGGTCCTAAAAATCCTGAGCCATTGGATTTTTCAGGAGTCGTCATTGGCGACACTACGACGAGGCGTTGATAATCGTTCCACTCAGGTAGTCTGTGCTCTATCCAGATGCAATGGTCGTCAGTAGCAGTGAAGCGTTGTCGCGGTGTGCTTCTCAACAATTCCGAATGTATTATACAGGCAATTGGGAGTAAGCGTGCCCGGATATTTGGAACCGACCTCCTCGCCTGACGTTTGGTGCTGGGCATTTGGCACATGTACCTGTGAAGTGTGTTCAGGAATTTTAGCGTGCCCGACTGGCAACTACATCAATGGCTCGATAATATAATGAATATAGTTTTAGTAGCCAGACCTACATACTTCAGTTTGAAAGCGCCCAGGCAGCCGATTGGCTACAGAAATGACCAGGTGGAGAGTGTTATGCTTACGTTGCCTTCATTATCTCACCGGTCGATATGAATCGACCAAAGGTGGTCGTCCGGAGGGAGGAGGAGGACGTGGTCACCTTTATTAACGTCACTTTGCCATAGCTTCACGTAACTCAATATCCTCGTGTTGTGTTCCTCAGTTGCCTTATTGCAGAGGCTGCAATTACGCTCAGTAGTGTTTTGCTGATATTGCTCAAGCTCGCAACGTTGGAAAGGTAATTGCAATGTTGCTCAAATATGTTGCTGTTTTATTGTGGGTGGTTTCTTTCTTTTCGCCATCACGAATGCTGTGCGATACCTTCCAATTGATTATGCCTTTGTAGTTCGGATTGGAATTGCTGAAGCCAGATTCACGTTCGAGTTGCACTGGTTGACAAGACATATTGTGTTTTCCTTGTAAAGCTCGTCTAAAAACTTCAAATGACGACCCGTTTCAAACGAAGGCGTCTCGCTGTTTCGCATGCTAGGCTGTGTTTGCCTTGTCTCCTAGCCGTTGCTCCGTTTCAAAATAAAGTCGTTAGTGCCGGCTCGACGCACGACAGAATCGACCACACCGACGGCCCCAGGCGAGACGTCCCACTGGCTGAGAGGTGACGCACTGGCAGGTCCCTGGTGTCAGCAACATCGGCCACACCGCCGGCCCCAGGCGGGACGTCCCACTGGCTGAGAGGTGACGCACTGGCAGGTCCCTGGTATCAGCAGCATCGACCACACCGCCGGCCCCAGGCGGGACGTCCCACTGGATGAGAGGTGACGCACTGGCAGGTCCCTGGTGTCAGCAGCATCGACCACACCGCCGGCCTCAGGCGAGATGACCCGCTGGACAAGAGGAGGCACCCTGACAGGTTCCTGGTGTCAAGAACGTTGTTCGATCCCAATGCCAGATGACAGCACAGATCAGGTCTGAATCAGATCAGGTCTCATTCCGACACACTCTCTAATTCAAGAGTTTACCATCAGAACGAAGCCACCAATATTTGTGGGAATATGAAGTTTACTGCTTCAAAAAAAAATGAACTGCTTAATGAGTATATCCAAAATTGAGCTCATTGACTTAGTCCAACCTAGAGAAGTATAGGAATTGCTTATTGAGAAACAGTAGAGGTTCGAAATAATTATTGCCAATAATTTTTTTTTTCAACACACATTACAGCAAGACGGTATGCGGAATACTATGTGAAGAATGTTGAAGAATGTGGCAGCAATTAAGGACATCTCAGCCTGATTAATAATGGCAAGGAGAACGATGACCAGTTACGGATGAAAAATGGATGGCAAGCTCACCGATTCCATTTTCACATCTGTGCATGCTCACATAAATGACAGCATTCCTCGTAGCAATATAAACCCGCTGTATAGACGGATGCGACTGCGCAAACACTATGCATGCCCTTCACCCTGTTTTCCGAATCTGTGAGATTATAATTTATCAGAACGTCAATTGCAGAACTGAGGAATCTGGTACCAGCATCCAGATGATGTCAGTAAATGTTTAGAAACTGGTTTCATCTCGTGTTGTCAATCGAAGATGAGACTGCGATACCACAATGCGACGTTGTTTGCGGTGAATCCGGGTTTTGCTCACCTTTTCCAACTACCAGTTCACCTGCCGAGGTTCTGTTAACCTATATCACCTGTCAGCTCACCTGTCCGGGTTATGTTCACCTGCGCCACCTGCCAGTTCACCTGCTGAGGTTCACTTGTGACTACTCTAGCGGGCTGCCTAGAGGCCGTTTTCGCGTATAGAACGTGCTTCGCCTAGCCTTAACCTCCGACGTTTCGAAAATGTTTTGAGTTCAGTAAATTAGTAGATAAACATATTACAGTAAATTCAATATGGGAATTTTCCTTTGCTAGTGTAAAAGGTTAATTACAGAATTTTCCGATTACGTTGGTTCATTTTAAGTCCAAATATAATACCATGATTATGAGGCTGCAATCGTGTAAATGTAGCTGCAGTCTGTGAGCTAGATTGGATTTAAGTGACAGGGAAGCTCACAGCTTCATTTGTTACTAGCTGCATGGCGGCCTTTAAATGTGATTGGAAGGAAGCTGCGAGTGACATTTTGGAGATGCGATGCATTTGACGTATTGAACTGCTGTCTACCGGGGGTCTTTACTGTCCGACTTCGGTTTATTCCACTCAACTTCGAGCCGATCAAAAAATACTGGCAGCCCAACACTGATTGAACCCGTCGGCTGATTGATCCCATCTGCCGGTCGGCTGATCCCATCTGCCGACCAGTTGGCTCGTGTCTCGGCCAGTTGATCCCAGCTTCCGGCCAGTGGCTCCATTTGCCAGTGAGTTGATCGCGGACACCAGACGTGATTACGGTGTCTGGCCGGATGACGGTGGCCGTGTTTGAGCCGCCGTCGTCAGAGCCACATCGCTGGTGCCGCGATCCGCCTTCCGTGTCTGTTCGGGCTTTCAGGGGCCGGCTATCTGCCTCAGTTGGTCATCATTCAGCCGTCATGGACGACCAACCAGCGCTGGTAACCTCCGGGCTCTCCGGCTGTCTGATCACCCCCAGGCTGTCTGATCACATCCAGGCTTGCCGACGGGCCGTCCGATCGCCTCAGGGGTTACCTGGCAGGCCGTTTGATCACCTCCGGGCCGTCTGATCACCTCCGGACCGTCCGATCATCTCTGTATAGGCTGATCACCTCCGGGCCGTCTGATTACCTCTGTACAGGCTGATCACCTCCGGGCCGTCTGATTACCTCTGTACAGGCTGACCACCTCCGGGCCGTCTGATTACCTCTGTACAGGCTGACCACCTCCGGGCCGTCTGATTACCTATGTACAGGCTGATCACCTCCGGGCCGTCTGATCACCTCCGGGCCGTCTGATCACCTCCGGGCTGCCCTGCCGGGCTGCCCCACGTGCCAACATCACGTGACACAGCGTGACGCGGTGCCGCCGCGTCCCACCGAGCGAAGCGCGAGGCCGAGGTATGTGGAGCTGGCCGGCGAGTGCCGGCTGTAAACACGCTCGTAACCTGTGGACCGCCGCCGACCAACGGCCGCTCCTGGAGAGCCAGTAATCCGCGGCAGCCGCCCAGACGGCCGCTGCACACCCTCAGGCGTGATTGGTCACCGGGGCCTACGACGAGGTCATCGTCCTCAGACGGGGGCGCGCGTGGCCGTCCGGGCGTAGTGCTCAACTGCACGGAGCGATCCGCGTGCCGTGTCGGTGTAACAGGAAGTGGCGGTGTGACAGAGAATGGCGGTGTGACAGAGAACGGCGCTGTGACAGAGAACGGCGCTGTGTGGCCGAGAACGGCGCTGTGGTTGAGAACGGCGGTGTGGCGGGAAGTAACGGTGGTGCTGGCGACCAGCTGGCTCAAACGCCGACCGGCCGTGGCCCGGGCAGATCAGGTCAGATCTGGTCGAGTCGAGAGCGGGTGGTGCTGCGGCTTCTGCTCGGTATCCCTGCTGGTGGGCCGGCAACGTGACCCTAAGTCAGCCGGATCGCGGCATGGGCCCGCCTCTGGCCGGTCGCTCGGTCTCGGCGCGGCCATCTGGTGATCCAGGTCGCACGCGATCGCGATCGGTCAGGTCCGGTCATGTCAGGTCGGGTCGGCTCCGGCCTGTCCGCCGCCGGTGTCCGCCGTCGTCGGCCGGCGTCAGGCGCGGTGTCGTGTCGCGCCGCCGCTCCGCCGCCGGTCGTTTCATGACGGCGCATGTTGATTAGATTAGATGCAGGCGCCGGCCGGCGTCCCCCCGGGCCAGTAAACCGGGCGGTAATGCGCCCGGCGAAATGCCGCCGGCCGCCCAGTCAGCATGCGACACGCACTGGCCCCGCGGCGCGTCCGCGTGGGTCGGGCGGACGCGCCGCACTACAGCCACAGGCTACGTCATGAGTGCGGCCATTCAAGGCGAGCGCAGCCGCGCGCCGATGCCATTGCGGACGATTGGCTACGGCCGTGCTACGGCCGCGTGCAGTGCGTTCCGGCGACAACGGGCGGTACGGCCGACGCAGAGCGACTTGGATCGTGCCGCTCGGCGGGCTGGTGTGCCCACGAGCTCTCAGCACCAGCATGGCTTGGAGCGAGCGATCTCCATCGTCCGGCCAGGCCGCGGCGGTGCCGAGGAAACCTCGGTCCACCACTACACGCCAGAACACCAGTACAGGCCAGAACACTAGTACACGCCAGTACACCAGTACACGCCAGTACACCAGTACACGCCAGTACACCAGTACACGCCAGAACACCAGTACACGCCAGTACACCACTACACGCCAGAACACCAGTACACGCCAGTACACCCAGTACACCACACCAGTACACCAGTACACGCCAGTACACCATACACGCCAGTACACCAGTACACGCCAGTACACCAGTACCGCAACACCAGTACACGCCAGTACACCAGTACCGCCAGTACACCAGTACACGCCAGAACACCAGTACACGCCAGTACACCAGTACACGCCAGTACACCAGTACACGCCAGTACACCAGTACACGCCAGAACACCAGTACACGCCAGTAAAACGCCAGTACACCAGTACACGCCAGTACACCAGTACACGCCAGTACACCAGTACACGCCAGAACACCAGTACACGCCAGTACACCAGTACACGCCAGAACACCAGTACACGCCAGTACACCAGTACACGCCAGTACACCAGTACACGCCAGTACACCAGTACACGCCAGTACACCAGTACACGCCAGTACACCAGTACACGCCAGAACACCAGTACACGCCAGAACACCAGTGCACGCCAGTACACCAGTACACGCCAGTACACCAGTACACGCCAGTACACCAGTACACGCCAGTACACCAGTACACACCAGTGCACGCCAGTACACCAGTACACCAGTACACGCCAGTACGCCAGTACACGCCAGTACACCAGTACACGCCAGTACGCCAGTACACCAGTACACCAGTGCACGCCAGTACACCAGTACACCAGTACACGCCAGTACGCCAGTACACGCCAGTACACCAGTACACGCCGGTACACCAGTACACCAGTACACCAGTACACGCCAGTACACCAGTACACCAGTACACCAGTACACGCCAGTACACCAGTACACGCCAGTACACCAGTACACGCCAGTACACCAGTACACCAGTACACGCCAGTGCGGGGCACATGAAGTGAGGCCTGCCACCGGCTGGACAATGAGGCAGTTTGTCCTGCATGTCCAGTGGTTCTGTCGCTCTGAGGTCATCTGCACCCGAGGGAATGCGAACTGGGACGCACTTTGCGAAGGCTAGTGAAGTTCGCTTTGCGGCACGGAACGCCCAATGCAGAGGAAAGCTTGTGAGCTTTGGTGGTGCCCGTCTGCGCAGAGATTGGCCTCTTCACTGCCTGTATCGTTAATGATGCGGATTACCTCAGGATTTTAGAAAACGTCGGGAGAGAACCGAGAGACGTTGTACGCGAGGAAACTGAGGAAAGTGCTTTTCACTTAGAAATGTCTGCGCTGAGGTGCCATGCCCGGCGCAATGTATTCCCTCATCAGACAATATTGCAAGAGTCCTTTGCATCTCGTGGTTCCAGTGAATACGCGGGCGCGTGAGTGAATATAAAAAAACATGTTTTCTAGAAGCATTGTCATCGATTAACCTTTATACCAGTGGCCTTTTCCGGGCCGGAGTGTCGGAGTGAGTCCTACGGGTCTTAAGAAGCCCCGCAAGGCCCCCTCGAGAAATAGGTGCAGAGGGCCTGTAAGACACCCTGGGCCGACGCGTAGGATCCGTGGACGGATGTAAGTCACCCCGTGTTGGCGGCAAGTGTCCCAGGCCGATGAAGAGAGCCCCGAGTCAACAGAGTGCGCCCTCAAGAAGATACTGAGTGCCTTTGGCTGAGCTAACGATCGGCGGATTTACGGAGGTCGATCCGTTGATCCGTTGACGACGTGGCCGATGCGATCGACGGTCATCGACGGAGAGGTGGCCTCGGATAGTTGGAAGGGCCTCGAGCTGGCGGAGAGGGCCCGGAGCCAATATGAAGGACACCTGGTCTGTCGGCAGAGCCCAAACCGGAGAAATGGTCCCTTGATGGGCAGGGTCCAAGTGTTTGAAAAGGGGCCGCCTATTTGTCGGAAAAGGCCATTGGATGTCAAAGAGGGCCCTTGAGACGACGGAGAGGTTTTAGTTGCCGGAGAGGAACCAGGGCCGTCACAATGGGATGGGCCGACGGATGGGGGCTCAAGCCAAACGAGCGCCCCTGCCCTGATGGAGGGGGCTCAAAGCTGTTGAAAGAGGGCCTGAAGCCTGACAGAGGAGGCCCTGGATCCCTAAGGAGGGTCCCTGTGGCGACGAAGAGGACCCATAGCTGCGGGGGGACACCGGACCATCGGAGACGACTCAAAGCCGGTAAGAAGTGCTTCTGGGTCGATGGGGACTGAAACCGCAAAGGTTCAGTCCCCATCGGCTCAATCATTGCGGGCTGAACCCATCGACTGAACTCCTCTATCACGCAAGGGGACCCCTTGCGTTATAGAGGTGACCCAAGCTTTTGAAGAAGGGATTCCGACCGGATGGAGTGTATTGAGCCGTGAAAGAGGGGGTCCCTGAACCACCGGATCCTGGGACCCGGGCCGGACTTGCAGAGCTATTGGATCAGCTTTGACTTACCCTGGTGGGGAGGGACTCAGAGCCGACAGCTGGCTTCAGGCGATAAAAAAGCACCAGAACTACTGAAGCGATCCGTGTCGAATCAGGGGGTTATCTGTGCTACGCAAAGGCCTCTAAGTCCACAAAGACACAGAAGACAAAGACAAAGACGTGTATTCCAACCATCCACAATAGACTCGTGGGTTTTACAGTCTATTGTCGAGTTGCAACACAATGATCGTCAGTAAATAAGGGCTGTTACAGGCGTTCATGAAAACATATCATTGTGCATATCAGCGACACGGAAAGAGTCAGCAGCTATGATCAGAAGTCACCAAGTATGATGAGAAGTCAGCAAGTATGATGAGAAGTCACCAAGTATGATGAGAAGTCAGCAAGTATGATGCAAGTTCAGCAATTATGACGAGAAGTCACCAAGTATGATAAGAAGTCAGCAGGTACGATCAGAAGTCAGCAGGTATGATGAGAACAGTCAGTCCAGTCCCCCGCGCAAAAGCTGTCCAAGGCGGCGACTGAACGGGGGGACCGGTAGTCGCTTCAGGTCGTGCAGCAGCTCGCTGTACGGGACGGGGCTACGAGAGCAGAAAGGGCTCCTGTCCATCTCTGTCCTCGATCTGGGGACGAACAGGTCCCTGTCCTGACGGCTGTGGCGATCGCAGTGTTCGGCTACTGCGGTAATGGTACGGGCTAGCGAAGCCGGCACTGCAGACGGCGCCCCTTGTGAAGCAGGAGCAGCGTGTTGTATGAGACCAAGGTATCCGCGCTCATTCCGCCAAGGCGCTCTAACAAATTCGCGACATGATCAAATTTAGCTCGTCGGAAAATAACTTTTGTTCCATAGTTAATAATTTTGTCAATCTGAGACATATGAGTTTGGGCAACATTACCATATAGAAAAATACAGCGTCGAATCTGAGAGATCTGAGATCCACAGAGGGGCCGGGTCTATAAAGAACAATGGCGTTTCCGACGGGTGAAGGAGCACCCGCCCCCTAGCGAATCCGATGGGGTCCTCCAGGCGACCGTCCTGAGGGGCAGAGATATAACCGAGGAAAAATGTAAAAGCATCTAACAGTTTGTTTGGAAAAGGCCTTGGAACCTGAAGACGTCCATCTCAGGGGCTCGCAGGGGGCCGTGAAGACAAGACAGCTCATGCCAGAGAGTTAGCATGCCCATTCCAGCTGGGAACAGCAGTCTCAGCTGTAATGGGCCTCTAACAGCTGATGAATAAACAGGGCTTCTGAGGGCCAGAGAGGACTGGAGTGTTCTTTGGGTTTGAAAGGGTCTCTGAGGAATGAGTAGGATCCCTAAGAGCTGAAGAAGACTAACGAGCGCCCATCTCAAATCTGAGATGTCCTCCAGATAAGAACTAGCCAAGACTATTGAGGACTGTGATGGGCCTCTAAAAGCAGGAGAGGGGCCGGTGGGTCAAGGAGGATCTCGTGATAGTCAGAGTGGACTAGACTGAGATTCTTCTTAGGTTGAGAGCAGCTCCTAACGGACGAGCGAGATCACCCTGATATATTACAAAAAACATATTGTTGGCTGCTGATTGATGTGAGAAATACCGAGTGCCAGCCTGGGAGTAAGAATGTTCTTGAAACCAAATGAGCTGTCGATAACTAGGATGGGTCCCTAGCACCTTGAAAGAGTCATACAGAGCTAACGGTATCCTTTGATAGCTAAGGGGAGTCCCTAAAGCTAACGATGGTTGCGCGGAATACTGAGCGGATACTGCAGAAAGAAGAAAGTATATCCGAGGAGATGAGCACTGGCATTTTTACTCAAGCTAATGAAAATAATAGTTTCATTAGAGAGGTGTTAAGTTCCCAGGGTAGTCAATCTGAGTCAAGCAAATCCTAGTGCTTGCTCAATTTCGTAGAAGCTGTCCCATGCCGTTCCGCCGTTGTTGTCGGAGCCGCTCAGGCTTCTCAGCACCTCCCTCAAATATAATGTCGCATGCATCATGCCTGTCTCACCATGGTCCTACGGCATGCTCATCCTCAGGTACAAGGATACTGCAGCATTAACACGCGCCCTGGAGGGCCTCTGAAAATTTCGCGCACTGGAGGTGGCGGATTCCCCCCCCCCTCTAAGATCTCGGTTCAACCGGAGTCCTATCACAGCTGGAGCAACAAAATTCGCAGGGTCAATGGGTACGCTAGTGAACTTAATTTTGTGCAAATTTCATGACCTTAGATCAATATTTTAAAGGTCAAATGAGGTCACAATGTTACACACATTTCTGGTTTTGTGTGGTTTGGCTTCTCATTGTCATGGATTGCTGTGATTATGTTTAAAAGCTCCAAAGTGGGCATCAATGATGTTTTGGGCATTGCTAATGATCCAATACAGATGACAGACCCGGAATTTGACCTCAAGTTACCTATATAGCAGCACTTTATCAGATCATTACCTGCTCTAGTTTACGGAACCGGGCCGCCCGTCCGACTACTCCGTTGGGCGGCTTGGCGCAATTGGCTTCGCAGTGAAAGGAGTGAAGTGCATGAATAAAGTATGGAAGGGGCTTAGGTGCACAATGACAAGCAGTAGTTTTCGTGATGTGTAGGGAGTAACATGCAAAGTGACATCAAACGCATGACCGTCATTTGCATGTATGACAACGTTCCAGTTGACCAAATTCGGTTCAATCAACCTGTCATGAACTTGACCCGACTTGACATCGGGGACCTAGCACGACTTTGAAACTACTTAGCATAACAACGTACATCAAACAAATCGCTAGTATTGCCAAGAGCGCTGATTTTGTGGTCCGGCACTGCGATTTTTTTACTTTAGCGGCCCCTAACTCGAATAATTTTCGGCCAATTTTCGTTTTTTTCCTTTTAATCAACGTGCTGGTCATTTCTAAGCAGGTACATAGAACATGGCGTACATTGACCAGTAAAATCTGGAGTTATGAACGAAAAGCCGGAGTTGTGGGCGGATTTCGCCCCCCCCCCCCCCTCAAGGGAGCGAGTTAATCGGGAATATTTCCCTGCCGCATTCACCGATGCGTTTATTACCAAGTAAAATCAATAATTTGTCATGCTTGTTGGCATACTTCACAACAGCCTATCTTACAATCTGTCCACAGGCGAACATATGCGCTTCGCGGAGTGCTTAGCTCGGAGTGATTTCCTTTGACGGCTACCAATACGTGATTATCTAGAGTCGTGCTAGGAATGCGTGCCCGTTAGAACACTGGGGTAGTATCACACTGTTGGCTCCACCGAAGGGGGGGAGATCTTCCCCCGTCATTCCTAAGGAGCCTTTTTCACATTAATCTCATCCATGGCGTTGCATATGATCAATGATGAGCTGAAAGCTTGCCTTTATCCCCCTGCCTTCCCTGAAAAGTGAACCTTGAGGTAAGCAATGTATTGTGACAAGAATTGTGAAAAATGTTGTGGACTAAGGGGAATCTTGCCCCACCACCACCACATTTCTTTGTATTAATCGCATGGAGGTGTATGGTAGCTGATTGGTTGACATGCTCATCGATAAAATGACGTGTCGCCGCCAATGTTGTGCCAGGTGTCGCCTAGTCACATGAGAAGTCTTCCTCAATTGGAATGTTTCGTATTGCCATACACGGGGCAGTCTCCATGCGGGTAGATGGAGGTGCCATTGCAAGCTCTGACCGTGACGGTTGTGGTCGTGCGACAACTTCAATCATGGCTATGAGGCAGGGTGTTGCTTATATGACCCGGATAAAGGATGGTGTGGTACTATGGTGTACATAGATGAGCCACGAAGAATTCGCTGGGCTGGTGGAAGTAGCGTTGGACGGCGACTCAATGGTGCACACGGACATAACATATCGAGAAGGTGAGGCGATTTTTTTATTGAAGTGTTCAAGTAGCATTCACTGCTAGCATTCTGTAAGCAGTGAATGCTACTTGAAGGATTTTGTGCAACATTTCACACAAAAATTAACCGTGGTTGATAATTAATATTGAATCGCCAGTACTGGTACCGCATGAATTGTCTGAGCATGCTATAAATCAGACATCTACAAACAGAGGCTGTCCAAGAGCCTGGCATTAACAGCTTGCAGTGAGCACCAAGCGAGCCCAGACACAGCCCCTTTGACAGCAGCATTAATCTACACAGCTCTGATGCGATACGGGAACGCGCACAGTCTGAGAGCAAAGCTCATCTATTAGGCGTGCTCATAGCTGGCATATCGAAACACAGTCCAGATGAGCCAATGTACGTAGAATATTGCAGCAGCCAGTACAACTCCCATGAAGGCACACAGATGGTGAAGCAATGGCAGTAGTCATCGAGGGAAGACGTATTAAGAGTATCTGGTAAATCTTCCGCATGCCAGCAATTGCCAGATTTTTTTAAAAATATTTACCGGACATATAATGATGTTAGAGACACATAAGACATACATAGAATAACATGTTTAATAATATCTGGACAAATTAATCAATAAGTGGCACATAGAGAGAAACTACATTCTCACCACAAAGCACAACATCAACGAAACGTTGATGTGCTTTGTGGTAAGAATGTAGATTCTCTCTATGTGCCACTTATTGTTATAGAATAACATACACATGTTCTCCTCAAGACGAGTACGGATGCAGGGACTTCAATCGGAGATCATTTCTCTGGGGAGGCCACTTATCTGGACGCAACTGATGTTGAGCACTTCTTCATTTCAGAGCGGGAGAAGTGTACTCGAGCGCTCTGCAAGTGTGTCTTTTCTACTCAGAGGAGAGCCATCGGCTGAAGCGAAAACTCATTGAATTTGCATGTGCAGCAGGGGATGTGCATTCTAGTGTACCCGAGCACATATGGAGCATGGGAGTTGCACTTGAATGTACCCCAGCACACGTGGAGCATGCGAGGTGCACTCTAGTGTGCCCCAGCACATGTGGAGCAGGGGAGGTGCACTCTAGTGTACCTCAGCATATGTGGAGCAGGGGAGGTGCGCTCTAGTGTGCCCCAGCACATGTGGAGCAGGGGAGGTGCACTTGAATGTACCCCAGCACATATGGAGCAGGGGAGGTGCACTCTAGTGTACCTCAGCACATGTGGAGCAGAGGAGGTGCACTGTAGTGTGCCCCAGCACATGTGGAGCAGGGGAGGTGCACTCTAGTGTACCTCAGCATATGTGGAGCAGGGGAGGTGCACTGTAGTGTGCCCCAGCACATGTGGAGCAGGGGAGGTGCACTCTAGTGTACCTCAGCATATGTGGAGCAGGGAGGTGCACTCTAGTGTGCCTCAGCATATGTGGAGCAGGGGAGGTGCACTCTAGTGTGCCCCAGCACATATGGAGCAGGGGATGTGCACTCTAGTGTGCCCCAGCACATATGGAGCAGGGGAGGTGCACTTGAATGTACCCCAGCACATATGGAGCAGCGGAGGTGCACTCTAGTGTACCTCAGCACATATGGAGCAGCGGAGGTGCACTCTAGTGTACCCCAGCACATGTGGAGCAGGGGATGTGCACTCTAGTGTGCCCCAGCACATGTGGAGCAGGGGAGGTGCACTCTAGTGTACCTCAGCACATATGGAGCAGCGGAGGTGCACTCTAGTGTACCCCAGCACATGTGGAGCAGGGGAGGTGCACTTGAATGTACCCCAGCACATATGGAGCAGCGGAGGTGCACTCTAGTGTACCTCAGCATATGTGGAGCAGGGGATGTGCACTCTAGTGTGCCCCAGCACATATGGAGCAGGGGAGGTGCACTCTAGTGTACCTCAGCACATATGGAGCAGGGGATGTGCACTCTAGTGTGCCCCAGCACATATGGAGCAGGGGAGGTGCACTCTAGTGTACCTCAGCACATATGGAGCAGGGGAGGTGCACTCGAGTGTGCCCCAGCACATATGGAGCAGGGGAGGTGCACTTGAATGTACCCCAGCACATATGGAGCAGGGGAGGTGCACTCTAGTGTACCTCAGCATATGTGGAGCAGGGGAGGTGCACTCTAGTGTGCCCCAGCACATGTGGAGCAGGGGAGGTGCACTCTAGTGTACCTCAGCACATATGGAGCAGCGGAGGTGCACTCTAGTGTACCCCAGCACATGTGGAGCAGGGGAGGTGCACTTGAATGTGCCCCAGCACATATGGAGCAGGGAGGTGCACTCTAGTGTACCTCAGCACATATGGAGCAGGGAGGTGCACTCGAGTGTGCCCCAGCACATATGGAGCAGGGGAGGTGCACTTGAATGTACCCCAGCACATATGGAGCAGGGGAGGTGCACTCTAGTGTACCTCAGCATATGTGGAGCAGGGGAGGTGCACTCTAGTGTACCTCAGCACATATGGAGCAGCGGAGGTGCACTCTAGTGTACCCCAGCACATGTGGAGCAGGGGATGTGCACTCTAGTGTACCCCAGCACATATGGAGCAGGGGAGGTGCACTCTAGTGTACCTCAGCACATATGGAGCAGGGGAGGTGCACTCTAGTGTACCTCAGCATATGTGGAGCAGGGGAGGTGCACTCTAGTGTGCCCCAGCACATATGGAGCAGGGGATGTGCACTCTAGTGTACCTCAGCACATGTGGAGCAGGGGAGGTACACTCGAGTGTGCCCCAGCACATGTGGAGCAGGGGAGGTGCACTCTAGTATACCCGAGCACATATGGAGCAGGGGAGGTGCACCTGAATGTACCCCAGCACATGTGGAGCAGGGGAGGTGCACTCTAGTGTACCTCAGCACATGTGGAGCAGGGGAGGTGCACTCTAGTGTGCCCCAGCACATGTGGAGCAGGGGAGGTGCACTCTAGTGTGCCTCAGCACATATGGAGCAGGGGAGGTGCACCTGAATGTACCCCAGCACATGTGGAGCAGGGGAGGTGCACTCGAGTGTGACCCAGCACATGTGGAGCAGGGGATGTGCACTCTAGTGTACCCCAGCACATGTGGAGCAGGGGAGGTGCACTCTAGTGTGCCTCAGCACATGTGGAGCAGGGGAGGTGCACTCTAGTGTACCTCAGCACATGTGGAGCAGGGGAGGTGCACTCTAGTGTACCTCAGCACATTCCCCAAGATTCCATTCCCTGGATTCGCCAAGGTCTCAATGCGTGCTAGTAAGTGAGCCTAATGCTATTCAATCTCTCCTGAATCACACTGTAGAGCGGACATTTTGGAGTCAGCGGGAGATGATTTAGCAGTTGATAGAACATGATACTACAGTGAATGTAGCATTGAGATGTAAATAGTGATTCGATGGTGCAGTTGGCTAGGGTACCTGCACCACCTGCCAACCACTGACACACACACATAATGTTGACAATCGTGGCCCCACTGCAAATGTGGTCTGGCGGAGCAATGGCGTGGCACAGTGCTGCGACGCCATCCGCAAAATTGTTCAGTCCACTGAACCTCGAATACACCATTGAGACGGCCGAAGAGCGCCGACTGGAGGAGCGATACTGGCAACGGCAGATGGAAAACCAGATAATCCACCAACTGGTGATAGGTGGCTGATGGGTGGCTGACACTAAAGCGGTCGGTCCATACGACTTGCAGCTGACTTGTGGCTCATAAGAGAGTCGTAAATGTCGTCACTGGCACGTCGTCGGTACAGGTCTGTCAGCCGTGTGGCGCCAGGCCATCGTGAGTGAAGAAGTCACAAGTCGGCCTGTTGCGCAAGAAGCAAACAATGTAGTTTCAGCTCACTTCATGCATGGATGTTTTTTTAATGTGTTGTACTCATGGGATTATTCTACCGTAAGTGTGATGACTATGATGATTACTATGACGTCACCGATGATCTGAAATTTGTGGCCTTGGATTGCCAATTTTTGTAATTTTTTTTTTAAACAATGCATTCTTTGGCATCGGATGCAGATGTGCATAGATCTACAGACTATGCTCAAAATATTTTGTTTTATGTCAACCTTTGTATCGTTCGGCATTATTAATTTGCCAATTTAAGAATTGTATTTTCCCACGGTCGGATAACACCTAAAAAGCATTTAAGTCAATGTAAGAGACGTGCACGACTTGGTCGAAAATTGTGAGTTGGGCCCAAAACATGAATATTGGTGACAAACTATGCAATCAATAATCGCAAATTCGACAACTTCTAAATAGGAGTTGTATTGTTTCTCTTGAAATAATCAATGATTGTCGGCTTGATGTAAATGGCTGTATTCGGAAATGTGCGACACTTTATTAACCCGCGCCGTCTTTCCGGTCAAATCCTCACTCCCCGTCTCGGGAAGGGTGCGGTTGAAGACCCCATCTAAAATCAAAACTAAGCATCGCACAAAAACGAAAGAGACGTCATCAGAACGCGCTCGACGAGTAGGGTCCGGGTCCACCCCAAAATAATTTTTCCCCAAAAGTGACGTCACCAAGGGGGCTAGATTTTCACGACTTTTCACGACCTACATTATGTTTTTGGCTCTGGAGAGTTCATTTTGGGGAATATATGGAAAAACAAAATGTATTTGGAATGACAAAAGGACAGTGAAATCGACCAGGGCTTTAATTTTTGGCCCCAAAAAAATAAAAAATAAAATAAAATTTTCAAAATTTTGAGTTTTCACGTTTTCTTTAATTTTCCTTTTCCAATAGGTAGAGTAGACCGAGAAATGTTGTTGGAAGTCAACTTGCCGTAATAAAAAATGCTTAATTTAGCCAGAATCCTCTATTTGAACTGCAATTTGGCAAATATACAAACTTTATATGTAGTCAAAAACGGGAAAAAAATAACAATTTCACTCGTACTTTTTGTTGCTTCCTAAAGATAAGCAAACGCTAAAAGTTTCATTAAAATATCTGTAACCGTTAAAGCGTTACGACTGGTTTAACTTTTTTGGAGGTGAACTCACTTGACCTTGACTAACTCGTTGACCCTAGATGACCTGATTTAAAAATTTTGAAATCAGCGTGGAAAATTGATGTGGAAAAAGGTATGCCAAATTTGGGCGCGCTGCTCTGCGCCTTTCGTCCGCTATCCGCGAAAAACCTGAGGGGGGCGGTTGAAGACACTCTCCCCCCGAGACGGGACGGGTTAAGGTAATGTTTTAGAGGTGTCCTTGCATTTAGCTAACCGTAAGTCAGTGACGTTGATAAACGTGACCACACTGAATGTACCAGGAAAAGGTGTACCAAGTTTCTACATGTTTCCATGTACCCCATTTTTCTATGTCGCAAAAAAACCGCATGAGCCTGGCATTTCAGCTGCGCTTTTTCTCTGCCTCTACGGCCAGGCGCGGGCTAATGGATACAACAGGCATGGTTGCATCTCAAGTGGTGTATGGTTCTCAATGGAAATGATTGGAACGCGTCAAATTGGTTTTGTTCGAAAACCGTTAACTTTCTCGCCCGCGGTCATCGCAGGTAGTCGGACACCGCCATATTTTCGCTTTGCCCAAGAAGTGATTAGCGGTGTCAAAATACATCGAACGAAGTACTATAAGCTCTCTGCTCAACAAAATTAGAACCGGTAGAATGTGTATTTTGGTATTTATATTGTCGTTTCCTCAAAGCTTTGATGTGCAAGCATCTTTTGCAGCAGAACAGTCCGGATAAGGTCATGGGCACCTGACCTCTCCCTATGCCTTATATCTCACTGAGCTCCCAAGTTGTATCAGGCTATCTTCGATAATCGTCAGAAGTTTGCAACCTCCCACTGCGTCGTCAACAATTGAGCTATTACTTCCCCACATACTAAGGAAATGGCGATAATTATGTCGTTTTGCTCAAGCATTGCTCGGAATGTTCCCAATGAGTCGATCTGGTGTAGCATTTCAGCTATGGGGGAATGCAAGGAAATACTTGGCGTTATCGAAGAGGTGAGCCGTGATGTTTCCGACGGTGCTTTTGTGGTCAACAATTACGGTAGTTGCGCAGAATTGTGTTTTGCAACAGGTCTTGGTATACCAAGCGAAGCCAAAAAAAACATGCCTCCCTTCTAATTATCAATATCCAGGGCGATCTAACGTCACTGAGCATGGGGCTCCTCTGATGAACAACACCCAAAGCCTACTGATCATAGGGCTCCTATGAAGAACAACACTCAAACTCTACTGATCATAGGGTTCTCCGATCAACAACACTCGAAACCTATTGATAATATGGTCCCCCTGTTCAACAACACTGGAAGTCTACTGATCATAGGCCTACTCTGATCACCAACATTCAAAACCTATAATAATCGTTGAGCTCCTCGGATCATCGATACTCAAAACCTACTGATCATAGGGCTCCTCTGATCACCAACACTCAAAGCCTATGATAAGCATTGGGCTCCTCGGATCATCAGTATTCAAAACCTACCTGCAGCTAATAAGTCCATTTGAAGGATACCTCGGCATTGCATACCACGTATGACGCGTCATTCGACCAGACGAAACGCCACCAAAAGCGACCTACATTGCGTGTTCGCTGGGCTCTGGTGTGGATTTGCAATATTGCTAGCGGCACGGCACGTAAGTCGCGTAGCTTTCGAACATCCGGTGGCGATTTTGTCATTCGTGTTCTGTGTGGTTCGCTGTTACCTCGCGCTGTGATGTGCACCTCAGCGGGCGGTTCGCATCAACAAACTACCACCACCACTACCACTACGAAATGGTCTTAATTGCAGCGGATCTAGCGCGGGATGATGAACGTCGTGAGGGTTCATCATGCATTTAGCGAAGAGATTTCGTGAAAATTCCCAGAAGGCATCCGGTGTCGTTTTCTGCGTGCACTGAAGCACGGACGACACCCTGTGAATCGGACCGCGCTTGTGATGTACTTCACCGCACGCGGAACTCATTCAATTCCTGATAATGTGTCATCCGGCTTGGCCGTCTGCTGGCTTCTACTTGTATCGAATCGGTGTCATCACCGTTGCTGACACCACCGTCGGTGCCATCACCATCGATGCTATCACCATCAATGTCATCACCTTGACCCCTATTGGTGACGGCTTTCACGACAATGTTGATTATTGTATCAGATCGCTTTCATTTCACCTGCGTTGGTGCGACCCAGGCCGGTAAAGTGTAGGTGAGATGCGTAAATACCAACGACTGAATTATAATTTTGGTTTGTTTTTTTGTAAAGCTGCCTTTCAGCTTGATGAAAGAAATGAGGATTCTGTAGCAGTGTTCCCCAACTGGGCTACTTTGGCCGGTCTTGCTAGGTGTTATGTGGAGAGTAGCTCTCATGATTTTTATGCTGTCCCTGGTCGATGTTCAGGCCCCCGAAAATTAATTATGATATTTTTTTTATTATTATTATTACCAATGTTCCATCTAATATAAGCTCTGTTTTTTGCGGATTTGCTTGCAGCACGTTGGAAGCAAACCGCACAGTCTGGAGTGGCAAGATCATCCTCTATATTATTGCGTATGCTTATTGCTTGCATGCTATTTATCACTGCAGCTTGCCAGGTTTTGCCCAAGTTGCATTTTTTAATGGATAGGATCAGATGGATATAAATATCCGGTACGGATATGGATTCAGATTGTATTGATGCATTCGGATACGAATCGGAGTGGATTTGCCAATTTGAATCGGTGTTATGCTCTCTGCTGCGATGCTCCCGGTCACCTGCTCCGGCCGGCGTCACCGCTGACTTCAGTGGCATCAGCTGACTGCTGACGCCACTCACTGTCAGCCCGCAGAGTATGCGGCAGTTCGCACTCTGCTCCTGCTGGGAAGTGGGAGGGTCTTGCGCTCGGACACTACGACTGGAAATCTCACTCTTCCTTTGCACTGACATCGCCGGATATTTGCTCTCGACTCAGAGGGGCTTTTCGTTTTGACATCTCTCATCTTTGTTCAGTATTTTGCCGCTCCATACAATCCGTTGGGGATTGTTTTCCACTTCCTGTCCATATACTTCAGCGTGGTCAACGCAGCAGCTGTTGCTCGCCACCGGTGACATCGGCCATACCAGCCAGATCATCATCCCCATACCAGCCAGACCATCATCCGCCATACCAGCCAGACCATCATCCGCCATACCAGCCAGACCATCATCCGCCAGACCATCAGAACGACCATCACCAGACCACCAGACCATCACGCCAACCAGCCAGACCATCACCCACCAGACCAGCCAGACCATCACCCGCCAGACCAGCCGGACCATCATCCGCCAGACCAGCCAGACCATCACCCGCCAGACCAGCCGGACCATCATCCGCCAGACCAGCCAGACCATCACCCGCCAGACCAGCCGGACCATCATCCGCCAGACCAGCCAGACCATCATCCGCCAGACCAGCCAGACCATCACTCGCCAGACCAGTCAGACCATCATCCGTCACACCAGCCAGACCATTACCCGCCAGACCAGCCAGACCATCATCCGCCAGACCAGCCAGACCATCACCCGCCAAACCAGCCAGACCATCATCCGCCAGACCAGCCAGACCATCACCCGCCAGACCAGCCAGACCATCACCCGCCAGACCAGCCAGACCATCACCCGCCAGACCAGCCAGACCATCACCCGCCAGACCAGCCAGACCATCATCCGCCAGACCAGCCAGACCATCATCCGCCAGACCAGCCAGACCATCATCCGTCACACCAGCCAGACCAGCCAGACCATCACCCGCCAGACCAGCCAGACAGTCATCCGCCAGACCAGCCAGACAGTCATCCGCCAGACCAGCCAGATCATCGTCAGACAGGCACCAGTAGCTGCTGATTACTATCGGGAACACTCGCTAGTTCAGCCAGACCATTATCAGACAGATCGCAACTCTATGTTGCACCAGTCTGGCCCGACGCACATCGCTGTGCGGTTGCACATCCATGGGCAGCTTCATACCTTATATTTGCAGCACTAAATCTTTAATCGGATATAAAATTTAATCGCACGCTCAAAATGGTATCGTGGTAATAATATTAAATATGTAATACCATAAATTCAGATTCCCGTTAATTATGGTATTTAGCATTTCGCATGATTGCTTTGGATTCATTTTGAGTATATTGTTTCATTTTCTATCGGGTATGCAGCAATGCTGCTCACTTTAGCACCACGAACACTTAGTTATAAATCTTCAAGTGATTTTTAATCGCTGAAATGCTCACAAATATCAACTTCCAGAGTATCTTATGCAGACAGACAACAACAATTGCGGTCAGGACGACCACGACCGATAAGTCTCCGTGACAGTGCGAACGCAGGACGTTACCCTCGAGGACTTCGGTCGACAAATATGTGTCGGTCACGAAAATTGCTCGCAAAGTTCAACGGATTGTCTGCGCGTCTATTTGTGTCCCTTTCAGCTGATGAAGCTGGCCTTTTTCTGGCGCATCATTTGTTGACGGCTGTGTGATACTCTGCACCGCATCGAGTGCTGCATTGATCGACAGACAGCTGCCATTTCTCGGTGAACTCTGCTGCTGTAGCTTGCCTCAGACTGCTGTCGCAGCTGATTCTGATGTCAAGAACGGCTGTTTGCGGGCATCAGCACAGAGGTCTGCTTTCGGAAGAGTAGTAGCTGACGTTGGCGACAAGTTCTTGTTTCTCAAGCAGCAAATTTAGCTTTCTCGAGGAATGATTAGGTTGGTACTGTGATTGCCCGTGGCAAAGCAACGCCACATATTTTTTGATGGGGAAAGACGGCCTTATGCCTATGTTTTCATGCTAGGCCATAGGAGTACTATGAAAGTTCCGAAATGCGACCACTTCCGCTTAACCCGCGCCGTCTCTCCGGTCAGATCCTCACACCCATCTCGGGGGCGGATAGTAACCCCCTCTAAAATACAAACTAAGCGTCGCACGAAAACGAAAGAGGTGTCATCGGAAAGCGCTCGACGAGTAGGGTCCAGATCCACCCCCAAAACAATTTTCCCCAAAAGTGGCGTCACTAGGGGGCTAGATTTTCACGACTTTTCACGACTTACATTATGTTTTTGGCTCTGGGGAGTTCATTTTGTGGGATATTTGAGAGGAAAAAATATTTGGAATCAGACAAGGACAGCGAAAGCGACTAGGGCCATATAAATCTTTGGCCCCCAAAATAATTAAAATTGTACTTTTTTTAATTTCAAAATTTTCAATTTTGAAGTTTTCTTTATTTGTCCTTTTCTATTAGGTAGAGCAGACCGAAAAAGGTTGTTTGAAGTCAACTTTCCCTAAGAAAAAATGTTTACTTTAGCCATAATCTTCGATTTGAATTGCAATAGGCAAATATGCAAAATTCATAGGTAGTCAAAACGGAAAAAAAGAAAAAAATTCCTCTCGTACGTTTTGTTGCATCCCTGAAGATAAGCAAGCGCTGAACATTTCATTGAAATATTTGTATCCGTTAAAGTGTGACGACTGGTTCAACTTTTTGGAGGTGACCTCACTTGACCTTGACTAAGTCGTTGGCACTAGATGACCTGACTTCAAAATTATGAAGCGGCATGACAAATTGATGTGGGAAAAGGTATGCCAAATTTTGGCGCGCTGCCGCGCGCCGTTCGTTCACTATCCGTGAAAAAACCTGAGGGGGAGCGGTTGATGACCCCCCCCCGAGATAGGACGGGTTAAAATGAGGCCACATTTTAGGTGCTTACAAGATTCGTTTCAATCCGATTTCCACCTGATACAAAAGAATGTCCGCATGATTTTTCGTGAGCAAAGAATGTTTAATGCTATATGCTTCAGCTTTTCTCGGCGAACTGTTGGATGAATACCCGGTGAGTACACCACTGCCATGCACCGCACTTCATGCCCTCCTTTCATGTGCGATGCGACGGAATCGCCCATCGGCCTGGATGGCGACGCCTGGTTCATCTCCTGCTGCATGTTCAGTACAGCGCTCATGACAAGCTTTTACTGCTGCGCCATCAGCTGAACAAGCCTGTCTATCTCTTGCTGCGGCGTTGAACGCAGCAGCAAGAGATCGTATCAGCTGAACTAGTCTGTCTACATCTTGCTGCTGCGCCATCAGCTGGACATCCTATCTATATCTTGCTGCTGCGCCATCAGCTACGCTAGCCTGCCTATCTATATCTTGTTGCTACGCCATCAGCTAGGCCAGCCTGCCTACCTATATCTTGTTGCTACGCCATCAGCTAGGCCAGCCTGCCTATCTATATCTTGTTGCTACGCCATCAGCTAGGCCAGCCTGCCTATCTATATCTTGTTGCTACGCCATCAGCTGGCCAGCCCGTCTGTCTCTGCCGCCCGTTGGAAGATTCCCATTGCTGCTGTCGCACCGCTTTGCTGCGCATCCGCACTAGCCGGAGGCGCAACATCTGCATGTGTTGCCGATCGCGTCCGCGCGGGCTTCGACACCGTCCTGCCACTCCGGAGATTAGTGCGACCCCCGTCCGTGCGGGCTTCGACACCGTCCTGCCACTCCGGAGATTAGTGCGACCCCCGTCCGCGCGGGCTTCGACACCGTCCTGCCACTCCGGAGATTAGTGCGACCCCCGTCCGCGCGGGCTTCGACGCCGTCCTGCCACTCCGGAGATTAGTGCGACCCTCGTCCGTGCGGGCTTCGACACCGTCCTGCCACTCCGGAGATTAGTGCGACCCCCGTCCGTGCGGGCTTCGACGCCGTCCTGCCACTCCGGAGATTAGTGCGACCCCCGTCCGCGCGGGCTTCGACGACGTCCTGCCACTTCGGAGATTAGTGCGACCCCCGTCCGCGCGGGCTTCGACGCCATCCTGCCACTCCGGAGATTAGTGCGACCCCCGTCCGCGCGGGCTTCGACGCCGTCCTGCCACTCCGGAGATTAGTGCGACCCCCGTCCGCGCGGGCTTCGACTCCATCCTGCCACTTCGGAGATTAGTGCGACCCCCGTCCGCTCGGGCTTCGACGCCGTCTTGCCACTTCGGAGATTAGTGCGACCCTCGTCCGCTCGGTATACGGTGATATAAATGTACCGCACTGAAATCAACTTTCGACCGGGTTACGCATGCAAGTTACTTGAATTACTGCAAGTTGCTACAAGTTATACACTTGAAATCCATCAGTACATATTTTCATTGCATAAATTGTCCGTACAAATATCCGTCGTTTTTCTCACACTAGTTGATATTCATGTTGTATTTATACATCTCGGGTTTGAAATTCACCAAATACATTTCGTCTTTTTAAATAAACAAGGCGCCACGAGTATGTCAGAATGAACTTCTCTCTAAAAGATTCTTCCCGACGAAGGTTTTCGGAGGAATATCAGGAGGAAATCTGCACCTGCAGGAAGAGCACGGCATCACCACTCCTGGCTGTTGATAGTATGTTACTTATTGAATGCATTAATGCGTCCACGTCGGCGCTGATGCCTGGTGCAGTCACCAGCATATGGGGGACGCATACTTTGCACAGCCACCAGCATTTGAGGGACACTTACATGATCTAGCAGAGAAGCTAATGAATTGTACAGGCTGTTGACTTTCGAATAGCGTTTTCCACCTACTGAACTTCACCAATTGATTTGTATGGTCTGAGTTAGAACTTGTTCACCATGGTAACCACATAAGTGGACTCAGCTTTCAAACGACTTCTACAGGTTGTTGCTAGCCATTGCATGTCAATCTTGGTATCAGCTGCAGGTGCTTAAAACTAACCTAACTCGCCACCAGCACATAAAATGAATCGCAGGTAGTATTTCGATGTTCCTTTCTTGGACCGGCATGAAACATATCCAGTGCACTGTTCGGCTAAAGTTTTCGACACTCTATTGTGGCGACATGTTTGCCATCGACCAGCCTTAGTATGCCATCGATCGTCATAGGCAAAGAGCTCGGGAGGCAATGTAACTGAGCCAGGGTCGTGGCAGTATAGAGATCGAGCGGACGCTTCACTGAGCCAAGGTTGTGGCAGTATATATATCGGGCGGCAAATTCACTGAGTCAGCGTCGTGGCAGTATAGATATCGGGCGGCAACTTCACTGAGTCAGGGTCGTGGCAGTATAGATATCGGGCGGCAGCTTCACTGAGTCAGGGTCGTGGCAGTATAGATATCGGGCGGCAGTTTCACTGAGTCAGCGTCGTGGCAGTATAGATATCGGGCGGCAACTTCACTGAGTCAGGGTCGTGGCAGTATAGATATCGGGCGGCAGCTTCACTGAGTCAGGGTCGTGGCAGTATAAATATCGGGCGGCAGCTTCACTGAGTCAGGGTCGTGGCAGTATAAATATCGGGCGGCAACTTCACTGAGTCAGGGTCGTGGCAGTATAAATATCGGGCGGCAGCTTCACTGAGTCAGGGTCGTGGCAGTATAGATATCGGGCGGCAGCTTCACTGAGTCAGGGTCGTGGCAGTATAGATATCGGGCGGCAGCTTTACGGAGTCAGGGTCGTGGCAGGCCTTACGCCGCTTTTGCTGCACTGCTACGCTGTGTAATGAGGTGCGTATTGATGGCTGCCGCAGCCCCTAGGTGTTCAGTAGTGACTGCCACATCTTCTAGGTGTTCAGTGGTGACTGTTGCAACTCCTGGGTGTTCAGTGGTGACTGCCGCAACTCCTAGGTGTTCAGTGTTAACTGTTGCAACTCCTAGGTGTTGAGTGGTTACTGTTGCAGCTCCACCGAATGAATACATGATCTTGTTTGGTGAATCTTGCTAGGCTAGGTCAGGTCAGGGAAGGCATTGCGAGGAATTAGTGCCGTTAAGACACTGCCGAGGTTGGATCAAAGCTGTAAAGAATGGCGTGAAGAGTGCAAAAGACTTCAAGACGAACTCAACGTAAAAGCCCGGTAAATTAGTTGGGCAGTTGCATTGTATTTTTGTTCTAAACGGCTATCCATCTTGCGGCAGTGAAATGGCCCCGGACGGTGCTGAAGTTAACTGCAGTAAATATATCACCCTGCCTTCGTGTCAGGTGGCCATAGGTCCTCCTGACGCAAATCACCGGAATGCTTTATTTCGCTTTACGAGTGACCTCATTGTTGTTGATTTACAGCCGAGACATTTCAGATCACTTAGGCTATCTAATCAGGGAACGCTCTACCCCTGCTGTCTGTGATAGCGACAAATTGGCGTAATTTACAGCACTGGTCCTGGGTCCCGGTGGAAACTACGTCGTTTTCACGGATTCGTGATTTGGGCCGGCTTTCATACCTGGATCTTGTGACATGTGCGGTATGATAGTGGGAGCCTGCACTTGAACATTCATGTTGAAAAGAAATAGGGATGAAGCTGGTACTTTAACATTCGTTGCGGTGGACTTACCTTAGGATTCCCCGGAAGATTCTTAAAATTATAGCGTTTTTATTGGTATTGCAAATATGTTTCGGTAACTATACACCACTCCACCCAGCCCAATTCTAGCGCAGGTAATTTTCCTCATATTTGAAGCATTCTGTGTAAGTCTGGAGCTCAAATTGAATAAAACTTTGGGCTGACTTAGGCTGGGAAATTTAAGTATGCACTATGCTAAATTAACATGCAAGGCAATTTTTTAAATCTCTAAAAGCTCCATCGTGAGCTTGTGTGGAGCCTCTAAAAGAACATTCGAAAGGACATGAAAAGGTCTCCGTCGAGTATGAAAGTGAGCCGACGCCGAGCACCATAACGATTTCCATAAGGCTTCCGGAAGAACCCCCACGGATTCCCGTGGGCTTTCTATTATACCCTATTTGAGTCCTCCGCTGAGGCGCGTAAATTACATGGGTCGTAAAATATGACAGTGTCACACTATATGAGTTTCAAGGCCTGTATAGTGTCACCACAAAAACAATAACCACAATAACAATATACAATAACACAATAACTTCCATACCAATAGAAATTAAAACGCACGTTCTCGCTTGGCCATCATTGCTCAGAAGACAGCCATTTGAGACGCCAGCAGAAGACAGTGCCCTCGGTCATGCCCTACCATGTTTCCCCAAAATATTGTCTTGCTTTCGTTTCGTGGTTCGGTTGCGTCGATTTCACAACCTTAAATGAGTTCTTTGTCCATGATTTTCGAAACGGGTCGTTTTTCAAGCCAGATCATGCGGATGCCCAGCACCTCCCCCCCCTGAAACCCGCTACAAAAGATTATATAAATGCACAAATTTTGATACTGCACATTAGGCTGTATCGTCGACACCTTTTTTGCCGCTGATCACGGCGAACCTATGATTTTATCATGCTCCATGGGCGTGAGAACAATATGCCACAATTCATTGTTCTTGAATATTATCCCCCATCCTGCACAAAGCAGAACAATTTTGGGTGCGCTTATGTACAGGCTACACTAGCGCCGCCACGCGGCCAAAGTCTAACCTACCGTGACAACTTCGCTTGTAACTGCTGTAGCTACTCACGCATTGGTCACGGAGATAAAATATGATTGCTGACGTATTCCAGAGCACTCTTACAGCGAGTGGGCGTCATAACATCACGCTCCAGCTCCGTTGAAAGCTCCCGGGTGGGATCAAACCCCATAGAAACTCTGATGCCTTTGTTGGTGTGTAGCCCTAGTCTGCATCATGACGTTTGACGTCCGGCCTGCCCTTGCCATGCCATACATGTATTTCTGCTTTTCCTCCTGCCTCAGCCGCACTGTACCTAGGTGTCATCATTCCTACCTGTCCCTGCCGCCAGCCTCTCCCTGTACCTTGCCTGCACCATCACCCTGCACTTCCTGTAATTATCCCGCGACTGCATCTCCCGCACTTTGGACTGGCTTCCCCCTGTCGCCTTCCTCTCCCTATACTCTCTACGTCTGTTATGGGTGTTAATAATAATTGTAATGGTAACCTGATCCATGTGCCCTGTGTTGACACATTGGTGTCCCTACCGACGAACAGTCGTGCGTCTGTATGGGTGTTGATGTTCCAATTCAGTAGTCATTTGATAGGCGCGTTTCCTGTATCAACCTTAGTATTCACACCGGTGAACATCTGTACGTCTGGTGTCGGTGTGGAGTTGATGTTCTCATCTTAGTCGTTAGTTGATCTGAGTGTTCCTTTTATTTTCGTTGCTATTCATACCGGTGAACAACTCTCACCAACGCGAATGGAGTTGACCGTCCCCGCCCCCAGCGCGGCGGTGCGAGATGTGACCCATACAGTGACAATATGATATAGCCCAGAGTATTTAGTAGTCATTGCTTTGCCAACATTTTCCTCAGGGAGCTAGGATTGGGAATTCTGGGTGAGAATTCACACCATAGGTAGAAAGCATTTCACCTCCTAAATTGCCAAAGGCAGTCTATCTATTGCCCAATCTCTATGCTGACGTACGAACATGTTTTTCAAAACGTTCATAATTTATATTTTCATACCACCATTCCCATCCTTTAATCCAATGTCCTTCACAGGCACTCATCACAGTGAAGATGTTCTTGCGCAGCAAAGCCATTCATACCTGTATCTGACCGCCGATAAATCTGCCTAAAAGCCAGGTGCCGACAAACAAGGACGTAGTTAACTATGTGCGACTTTTGTGAGGCGAAACGGTGAACCCACATGCGAAAGTCCTCTCCGAAAGTATTTTAGGCCTGTGGCTCTGGAAGTGGCCAAGATATAGGAGAACGATGGGATTATAGCAATCAAATGCGTTCAGAGAAAGATTGCTGAGTGCTACAAGAGGTATCAACGCATGAACAAGATCACAAAGGATTTCCGTGTCAGCAAGAATCCTGCCTGGGAGAAAGAAGAGCGCTTCTTCAAGGAGCTCTTCGATATCGCGGCATGCAGGTGCAAGGACCTGCGCCGCTGTGACTACCCACGAAACGACAGTGTCCGAAGCTGAAGTTGGCTTCCTCAGAGACCAGAGGGTGCCGCGGAAAATGTTCCTGGGGAGCGTCGATTGTCAGGAAAGCACCCGACGTCAGACAGCAGCATCAAGAAGGGCAACACTGGAGCAGAACGGAGGACGGGCGTCGCCAGCTCCCTCAGACCCCAGACATCTCGAATCGCCCAACGAGAGCCAGACCGTCTGGCCTGCTACCTGCTACGCCTGCATCTGCTGCTACATATCATGCTGCCGGCGCGGTGGAGGACAGTTCGGACTCTGCATCCATTAATGCAGCTGACGCGCCCGGTAATGCAGACTGGGAGGGTGGCGGTGCTGAACCGGGGTCAAGAAATCTGGAAACACTGACAAACACTACGCTGGCGGCCGACAGGTTCGGGGTCTCGAACCGCGCAATGGCCGCTATTATCAACGCGTTCCAGATGGACATAGGGAGGATATCGCCAGATAATCCGACATTGGTGGCTGACCCCATGAAGGTGTGGCGTGAAAGACGTCGCGTCCGCTACGCCTCGGCCCAGGACAGAGCCGAGCGGCACCACGAGATGGTGCTGAGCGGCCTTTATTTCGATGGCCGAAAAGACCTCACCTGCGTCAATCGGGCCTCCGACATAGCTCAGGAGGAGCATATCGTCGTACTGGCGGGGTCCGGCGGCCGGTACCTGATCCACTTTACGCCTCAGTCAGCGAAGGCCATAGATCAAGTCAACGACTTGGTCAACATCGCCAATGAGCACGGCGGCAAAGCACGTGTCCTGGGCTGTGACGGAGCCGCAGTGAACACAGGCCGATATGGTGGCATCTGTCGACTGTTCGAGGTGATTCAGAAGAAGCCAGTGCACTGGTGTATCTGCCAGATGCACACGAATGAGCTCAATTGGCGGGAAGTGTTCAGGAAACTTGACGGGAAAACCACCGGACCAAACTCCTTCACTGGTCCGCTTGGCAAATCTGTGTCTGGGCCGGTGCACCGCATGGCTGTCTGCAACTTCATCCCAGTGCCCGGCCATGTCCCGGACTTGCCACAGACGTTGGTTGCTGGCCTCAGCCACGATCAGCAACTGCTCTACCAGCTCGCCGTCGGCGTGCAGACCGGCGCTGTACCAGAGGAGATCGCGCACCGAAAGATCGGACCGCTCAACCATGCCAGGTACAATTTGTGGTTCCAAACTGATTCGAAGTGATACAAATTGGCTGAATTTTTTTTCTCGTATTAGCAAAGCTTCAGCTTAAGAGATGACTAAGAAGCTTGGATTCCTTGATGGAAATATACGTTTTAAAGGCAGCAAACGCAATTCGCGACTCATTTTATCCATTGCTGTGCCTATCACCTGTCCATTTAATGCATGCTAATTCATTACGGCACTAGATGCGATTTCTATCTTTATAGCGCAATACAAGTTATATGTAGCAACAAACACATTTGATTGGGCAATAATTAGAATCGTAATCCTCGGGTGACTGACATTGGCTGCGCGACTTATGCGGCTCTACATCTCCGCCACATCACCATCTGCCGAGCTGTCAGGCCTAGTTCGTTACCTGCTCAGTCACTACGTGCCGATGTGGTTCCACATCAGGGCCAACAGCAGCTGCAGCAACGGTGCCAAAAACGCCATGAGGAGCTTGGAGCTGCTGAAGACGCTGCCCCGTGAGCTTCAAGACAAGATCAAGCCAGTTATCCAGCGCAACGCCTACTGGTGCCACCCAGTAGCCGTGCTCCTCGCGATGATGGCGAACCCGGACCCGGAGGTGCGCGCCCGGGCCGTGTGCACCATTCAACAGTGTCTGCAGCAGCCTCACGCTGATGTGCGGCCATACGTAAATTAAAATCTCGACCGTAAATTTTGTCGTCGCAGCCTTCACTGAGCTGTTCGAGTGGAGCATGACCCTCATAACTGAGCCGCCTCGCACGAGGGCTCTGAGCGATGTCGCGCTGGAGGACATCCGGAATATCCCGCTGGAAGTGGGTAACTATCCCGTCCACACCTTGGCAGTGGAAAGGGCCGTGAAGGCGGTGACGGGGGCGGCCAGTGTGGTCGTCGGTGAGACCCAGCGGCACGGATTCATCTGTAGTTGGCTAAGGCACCGAGAGCAGCGGGCGGCGGTTGGGAGTAAACGGTCATTCGCGCTGGCCATAGGCTCTGGGGTGTGACTGATGAGCTTGACAACCGACAGTGAACACGTGGCTGTTGGCACAACGGACTAGAGCCATTCCAAAGCGTATGAAGTCAGCATAGGCCGCTGGAGACAGAGTAAATAGGCATTGATCGTCGCTTCATCATTTGGAATCTGAACAATGATAGTAGCATTTGAACTTAGAGGTAAGATAGTGTGATGCTGAGGGCCGTCTTGTTCTTTGCTGTGCCAGGTTTGACATGTTGCTTGATTTCAGTCGGGGCCAATAGAGTGAGTCTAAATGTACTATGATTACGTATGTACAAATGTACATTTGTAGCTAGGACGTTCAGGAACCCGTTCGTGTTCATTCCACACCTCTTCCTCCAATAGGGAGAACGTTTGGGCTGCGTCAACGTAAGTTGGAGGTGTAGTTCGTGTGTTGGCCGCATGGTGGCGCTAGTGTCGAATATGCAAAAATTTCGCCGCTTCTGTGCAGGATGGGGATTGAGATATTTGGGAAATGAGTGGTCAAATATTCTTCCCACGTGAACAGAGCATGATAAAATCATAGGTTCACCTTGCACAGATTTGGACGATACACCCTACTGCACATTGCATTGGTCACATGTTGGCTCCTCGAGCCAGGAACCAATGAGGTGTCGCCGCCGCAGCGCCTGCAGTGGGACTTTTCTATGAGCCAACAACCGGTTCGTATCCGGGCCAAAGGCCGCCCACTCACCAGTCTCCATCTAAAACATGCTCTACCATAGCGCTTTGACAGCTTCGCTGCCAGAGTCATAGCCAAGCGTTTTGAAAGCGGGTGGGGTTTGGGGGAGCCCGGAATGTGTCTTGCTTCGTGGCTTAAGCAAAATGTTTTGTTGTATGGAAATCCTATGAGCCGCACTGCGCGACATTTTTAGATACTCTCTGAGCAGGGTGGTATCGTTATTTGGCCATGTAATGGTCCATATAATCCGCTGGCACAGGGTGTCTTATAAGGAACAACATCACTGGAACGATGTGGTCGGGGCATATGCCCCCACGATCTACCCCCTCCTGATGTCCACTCCTGGAAATGGCCGGTGAAATGGGACAGTCCGGACGATAAGGAATTAACAAGAACAAGACGTAAGATAAATGCTTGACCATCTTCTTCTCGAAGACAAAGCCAAGAAATCCATATGTTGTAGACTCCGGTTAGGGTGACCACTATAGAGGTGTCGAACGAAAGCCACGATGCCGATGTCGCGATCCGCACACGAACGTTCGCCGCGTTTTGCAGTTCCATTCGCAACACGAAACAAACGCGAGCCTCTTCTCGTGTCCAACCACACGCAAGCAAGCCGGCGCGATATTTCAGGCGAAGGTGCACAGGCTGCTTCGAAAACGGCTATCTGTTTCGCTTTGTGTGTATAATTGAAGTAGGTGTAATTGAGTATCTTAATTTGATCAGTGATATATCTTTTGACGGGTGCCGCATATATAACTGAAGCAGTTCAATCATCCTAAAGCCCAAACAACCTGTCAGCCAACGTGGCACCGGAGAATTGCCATAAGAAAGGCACAAGTTCCCAACAGCTGACAAAAGTAGTGTTTTCGTCGGTAGGGGGCAGAATGGGGGCGGACATGAACATCTTCAGTATGTCTGAGCACAAGCCATCTTACCATGATGATTAAAAACGTTTCAATCTGTTCTGATATAATCTGTTAAACATCATCGTCACGGCTGCAAGTGCTGGATGTCAACTGAGCCGAGCACCAACGTGTACACCAAGCTCCTGCACCAAGCACGTGTGCTTAATTTGGACTTCATTGAAGTCGATATTCAGTGAAGCCTGTGAGCACTGCGTTGAAACGCTCGGCTAAGAGCCGGCTTCGTGCACTGTACTTGGTCCTAGCCGTGGCGAAGTAAACGGCATTAATATGGAAAGCATGGGCATAATTGTGGTCGAGAGAGGGAGGGTAAATGAGAGTTAGAGCGAGAGCGAGAGCAGGTGCAGGAGTAAGAGTAGGATCATGAGTAGGAGTGGGAGTAGGAGTTGGAGCAAGAGTAGTAAGAGTAAGAGTAAGAGTAAAAAGTAAAGAGTAAAGAGTAAAGAATAGAGTAAAGAGTAAAGAGTAGAGTAAAGGGTAAAGAGTAGAGTAAAGAGTAAAGAGTAGAGTAAAGAGTAAAGAGTAAAGAGTAGAGTAAAGAGTAAAGAGTAAGAGTAAGCGTAAGAGTGAGATTGAGACTGAGAGTGAGACTATGGTTGTGGCTGGGATTTAAATTGAGGTTGAGATTGAGGTTGAGGTTGAGGATGAGATGAGGATGAGGATGAGGATGAGGATGAGGATGAGGATGAGGATGAGGATGAGGATGAGGATGAGGATGAGGATGAGGATGAGGATGAGGATGAGGATGAGGATGAGGATGAGGATGAGGATGAGGATGAGGATGAGGATGAGGATGAGGATGAGGATGAGGATGAGGATGAGGATGAGGATGAGGATGAGGATGAGGATGAGGATGAGGATGAGGATGAGGATGAGGATGAGGATGAGGACGAGG